>APFE031246798.1:0-10248 GCA_000404065.3 Pinus taeda | reverse complement strand
ATTCAGAGGATGGAAAACTCTGGAAAGAGGCCATGGTTGATGAAATGGCATCTTTACACAAAAATGAGGCCTGGGATCTGGTGGAGTTGCCGGCTGGAAGGAAAGCCATTGGAAGCAAATGGGTGTTCAAGAAAAATACAAATGCAGAAGGGAACGTGGAGAAATACAAAGCTCGATTGGTAGTAAAAGGTTATTCACAGGTGCGAGGAATTGATTTTGGTGATATTTTTTTTTCCTGTTGCAAGGGTAATGTCTATTAGATTACTTTTTTCTGTTTCTGCTACTTTTGATTTTTAGGTAGAACAGATGGATGTGAAGACAACATTTCTTCACGAGGATCTAGAAGAAGAAATCTACATGAATCAACCTGAAGGCTTTGTGGTGAAGGGTAATAAAGAACTGGTATGTAAGTTAAAGAAGTCACTGTATGGGTTGAAACAATCACCAAAGATGTGGTATCAGAAATTTGATACATTTATATGGGGACATGGCTTCATGAGAAGAAAATCAGATCACTGTGTGTATTTTAAATTAATTATTGACTGTGTTATTTATTTGGTGTTGCATGTGGAAGATATGTTACTGGTTGGAAATGACAAAGAAATTATCCAAGATTTGAAGACCCAATTGTCCCCCAAATTCGACACGAAAGATCTTGGTGCTGCAAAATATATTTTTGGCATGGAAATTAAAATATATCAAGAAAAAAGGAAGCTCTTGTTAAACTAGAGGAAGTATGTCAAGACAATACTACAGAAGTTTAATGTGCAGCATAGTAAACCAGTGAAGGTTCCTATTCTTGTAGGTCTGAAGTTATCTACTGAATAGTGTCCCAAGACACAAGAAGAGGAAAAGGACATGTCTTGTGTTCCATATGCAAGTGCAGTTGGTAGCCTGATGTATGCAATGGTATGTACTAGAGTAGAATTTGCACATACGGTGGGAGTATTGAGTAGGTTTATGTCAAAACGAGGGAAGGAACACTGGGCAACAACGAAGCGAGTTTTCAGGTCCTTGCGTGGCACTAACGATTATGGTTTGTGCTACCAAGGAAGACCAGGATTGGAAAAAGTATTGGATATTTGTGGCTTTGTTGATGCAGACTGGGTTGGAGATCTGAATCACAAAAGATCTACAAGTGGGTATGTGGTTAACCTATTTCAAGGTGCAGTCAGTTGGATGAGTAAGAAACAATCTATAGTGGCACTATCAACTAAAGAGGCCAAATACATGACACCCGCTCATACAAGCAAGGAAGTAGTTTGGTTGCAAATATTGTGTTCAAGTATGGGGTTAGTAGAGGGAGCTATAAGGATATATTGTGACAACCAAAGTGCAATTGTCTTGGCAAAGGACCCTGCATATCATTCAAAGGCAAAGCACATTGATGTTCAGTATGACTTTGTGAGGGATATGATAGAAGACAAAAAGGTGTTGCTGGTAAAGGTGGACACTTTGAAGAATGCTGCAGATGCACTGACAAAATCTGTGAGCTCTGAGAATTTCTCTTGGTGTAGAGAAACAATGGGTGTTACAGGGTTGGATAAATGACTAAGCTCTCTTGTGGCCCCCTGTGGAAAGAAAACAACAAGTGGGAGAATGTTGGGTTGTGTTATATTCTTTCCATGACTAGCCCATGTAGTTAACCAAGGGGTTAGAGGGGGGGCAGAACCCCCCATCGTTGCACCGATTGTGTAGTGGGGGGAGTGACAAGGGCTTTAAGGGGTGTAGGTAACCCCCTACTCTATGGAGTCTGGGACAGCGCCCCAGAAAATTTTGGTTTTGTACCCTATATTAGGTTGGGTAGGCCTACCTATGGTTCTATGCATGTTTTTCGCACATGGTGTTGGACGCGATGGTTTTCAGTCCATGTTATTGCATTCTTCGGCATGTATAAATATGTATTGTAACATTGAAAGGAACATAATGGAAAATCAAGCTGGTAGTCTTGGTTTTGGGATCCACGTAAAATCTCTATGTATATGTGTTTTGTGTTATGCTCTCACATAGTTTATTTCTAGTTTTTTAGAATTTGTATGGAGGTAATTTATATACATGGTTAAAACCTACAGGGTAGTACACAAAAGCCATCTTGCATTATAAGGACATTCGAGCACAAGTGATCCCTCAAAGAGTTCATTCGGATATGTGTGGACCATTCTCGATAGCCTCCACAGCCAATCATAGGTATTACATAAGATTTGTAGATGATTTCTCATGTAAGTGCTAGATTTTGTTCATGCATAAGAAAGATAAGACATTATATATTTTTTGTGAATATAAAGAACTTTTTGTGAAAGACACTAGGAGGAAAGTGATGGCTCTAAGGAGCGAACACGATGGAGAATATGTGTCAGATGAATTCAAGAAATTATGTGCATCATAACACATTTGATGGGAGTTATAGAACCACATAACTCAAAACAAAATGGGGTGTTTGAAAGGAAGAACAAAATTATTTTGGGAGCTACATGGGAAATGTTACATATAAGGGCCTACTATTGCACTTATGGGCTGATGCATGCAACCTAATTGTATATGTGAAGAATAAAAGTCTTCATCGAATTATTGGGATGAGTACATGAGAAGAAGATTTTTTAGGTAAGAAACCATATGTGGCACAATTCAATATCTGTCATTTATTAGTTTACTATCATGTTACCAAGAATGCAAGGAAATATCTAAAGCCAACTACTGATTTGGGCATATTTGTGGAGTACAATGATACACCTCACAACTATCAAGTGTACTTGTCATCTCACAAGATGACAATGGTTTGTAGAGATGCAAATTTGAATGAAGAGAAGGCCATGAGATGTTCCCTTGAGAGGGAGCTTCAACTGCATGCAAATGAGGAGATTTAGCTACAAAAGAAGAACCTCGGGATGATTTGGAGAAGCCACATGTAGAGGACGAGAGAGTGGAAGCACCCACTCATTCAGAGACTTCCAGAGATAGAAGGAAGCACACTAGAGAGGCATACAAACTAATGTATGATGCTAGAGAGAATGTGCGAGCACCCACATCACAATGCAAATGGAGCAAGTCACCAGATTGGTAGACTAGCTACATGGATCTTATGAACAAGAGTGTAGAGATTAAGCCATCCTAATTCGAGGAAGCAGTGAAACAACTAGTATGGATTGATGCCATCGTAGAGGAGTATGGCTCCATTATTAGAAGCAGTGTTTGGGAAGTGGTCCCAAGACTAGCAGGCAAGTTAGTGGTGAGTTTTAGATGTCTTTATAAGGTAAGGAAAGCAACATATGGGAGTGTGGAGAAACATAAATTTAGATTTATGTCCAACGGGTTCTTTTAGGTTGAGGGTATTGATTACAAGGAGACTTTTTATCTAGTAGCAAGGTACTATTCAATCAAATCTATTCTAAAACTTTCAACACATAGGAGGGAAGATAAATCAGAGGGATGTGAAGACAACATTGATCAATGAAGTGATTGAGGAAGATTTGTACATTAAGTAGCTAAAAGGATTGGAGAACTTCAACATAGAGCTGCATGTGTGCAATCACAAACAAGCGTTTTATGGATTGAAATAATCACAACGTGCTTGTTATACTAGGATTGATAGTTATTTCACCAGGTTGGGCTTCAACAAAAGTGAAGCGGATGGAAACCTTTACCATATTATGTTTGAAAGTAAATTGTTCGTTATAGTATTATATGTCAATGATTTAATTCTAACAAGTGATGAGAAGTTGGTAAAATCTTACAAAGAGGATATTCAAGAGAACTCAAGATGAAGGAACTAGGACCATGAATTATTTACTTGGTATGGAAGTATGGAAAGGAGATGAGGAATTTTTTGTCTCTTAGAGAAAGTATGCCAATGAGATACTAAAGAAGTTCTACATGGAGAGCAGAAAACCCATGGGGAATCCTCTAGTAGGGAATTGAAGGAAGATGCTACTTAAGGTGAAGTAGTGGAGGCTACAATTTAGAGGAATCTTGTGGGTTCGCTCATATATTTGGTTAACACATGATCACACATATGTTTTACAGCTAACTAGCTTAGTCATGCAATGGTTAATGCAATGAAACTCTATTGGAAGGAAGCTAAACATGTATTGAGATACCTATGAGGCACCATTGATTTTGGTCTTTGGTACAAACATACATAGACAATTAAGATTCAAGGGTTCATAGATGCATATTGGCTAGGGATTCCATCTGACAGGAAGAGAAAATTAGGTGGAATCTTCAGTATTAGGTTAATATCAGTTTCCTGGTATAACATGAAGTAGGGATCAGGTGCACTCATTTCATCAGAAGCAGCGTACATGGGAGTTATTCAAGCACATTGTGAGTCTATCTAGATGAGGAATATCCTTGTTGGGTTATTTGGTAAGTAGATGGATCCTACAGGGATTTGCTATGATAACTAGAGTTGTATCAATCTCTCTAAGAATCCATTTTTTTATGATCAATCCAAGCATATCAACATCCAGTATCACCATCTACAAGATTATGTGAAAAGGAGAATCATGTTGTTGGACTACATTCCTACATAGAAGAAGGATGTAGACATCTTAACCAAGGCACTATCAAGAGGAAAATTCAAGTTCCATGGCAGCAGGATCGGGATAGAAGATAATCATTCTCTTGCTGAGAGGGAGTGTTGAAAATGCAACAAGGAAATCTTGATTTAATTTTTCATTGAATTTAATTAGGATTAAAATTGTAATTCCACATCACATGAAATGTTTTACATGTTAACTAAGTTAAAATGAATTATTTGTCTCATTTAATTTGAGTTTAGGGTCTAAATTGAGCCATGTAGAGCATCTCCTACTTTATAGGATGCCTTGTTGAGTTTATCTTGAGTTGTAATTAATTAATTCAGTTTAATTAAGTTACATTCAGTTAAACTAGTTCCAACTGATGGAGGAACTAGTAGGAAGTCACACAGTGGGGCGTTGCTTCATGTGTTCAACCAATTAACTGATGATTCACTCATAAATAACTCATGGATGTTAGATCTGATAGTTACCTAGTTGATATTATAGTTCACGGACAATGTAGTATCAATTGTACAATCATCTGAATTGTACAACTAGTGCATGTAGTGAGAGGAAGGCCTATGAGGATTGTGTAATTCATATTGAGGAATTTCCCTAATTAATAGGGAGTTAATTCCCAAGGAAAGATCACAAGGAAATAGGGACATGGGCAAGTAGAAAATTGGTTAATTATTGGCCTAGGATTGTCTAGGAAGTAGGGAGATAGATATACGTAGTTCAAATGTTTCTTAGACTTCAGTAAAGCATTGTAATCTCATCATATTTTTTGACTAATGCAATATACAGATACTAAGCATTGTTAGTTGTGGATTTCCCTAAGAAATATTTATATAATGTGTTGATTTAAATTTTTCTCTTGTATCCTCATGATTTCACAATCATTTAATTGTTTATGTTGATAAGTAGAGTAGATTCAAATTTATTATTTTATTAAATTACAATTAGCAGTCTGAATCTAGAAGGAACCTTTATGTAGATCCCGAAGTAGGGTTCGTGCCATTGGCTATAAAAATATGACCTTGGATACACACCTATATCGCCAGGTTGGTGTTAGATTGGAAGCCAAAGGGCACATATAGAGGTTGAATCTTAAAACACCCCTTAGTCCCACCCGATTAAAGTACCCTGATAAGTTATCTAATCTGTGGCACTTTCTGTCTCGTCACTCTTTATAGAGTATATCAATTTGAATCTTCCATGTACCTCTATATATATGTAATTATGAATACCTCCCTAGTTTAGAAGGAGTATTGAAAAGTGTAACTAATGTTGGTCTTCATGATTATATTTGAGACATGATGTAATGTATTGGTCAAAATAAAGAAAAAAAAAATTATTATAAAAGAAATTGACTTATTAAAGCATGGGGTTCATCGTTGGGCCAATGGTTTATATGTCAAAGCTTCCATTGTAGGCTTCTAGCATTTATGTCAAGTGTCCTTATCGATATCATAATGTAATAGACCCTTCTTGGGCATTTTCAATTAAAAAATAATAATTTTATGTACATTAGGACATTTAGGCCTCCTCCACTATGTCGACCTCAACTTGGACAAGTCAGCCTAATTGAGGGGTAGAGTCTACTATATAAAGGCAACAATGCAACATCATTTGGAGCACATGAAAAACAAGTTTGATCTATATTTGTTGTAGGTAGAAAAGAGTGTGAAATTCAATGAAGAAGAAGGAATCCATAGAGAAGGAGGAGGTATTTCTCAACTATAATAAGTCAAAAATTCTCTCTCTAGCTTGTCTCACATGTGCGAAGTTGTTGGTTTGATGGAAGGGCTGAAATTGAAGTATTGTTGTTGGGTCAAAGTTCTGGAATTATTGGAGGCTGAAATTATGGGTTATTGATGGTTCGTAACATGGAAATGAAGATACTATAGAAGTTTGTTAAATCATATTCAAAGGTTGAGTCGATGGAGGAGGAAGGTCATTTGGTTTGGTCTAAGGTCTTGGTCTTTCTCAATTTTATCAGTGGAAACGTTTGGTTGGTTTTTCCCCTAGAAATGGGTTTTATTCATGGTGAGTGGCTACATCTGGTGTCATTGATATTCATGTTTTGTCTTTATGATTGTTTTATGAAGCTAATATAAAATAATAACATAATGAGAAGATAATAAAAACTATAAGAATATCATAAGTAGTTATCAATGCAAGAAAATATTTCTACCCTTTAGATTTTCTAAAAGCATATTTCATGGTATGATGAATTCCACTTTCAAACACTTTATTAGAAAATTTTTGTTAGTACTTTTTTCGGTATACTAATGTACAAAAAGTCTTGGAAATATCATGTTCAACCTATTGATAGGGTGCTCAAATTATTGTAGGTGAAACAATTATATGAAAAACTCTCCAAATGTTTCTTTGGGGTAGAAGAAGTGGAATATTTGGTTTCTATTTTATATCATGGGGGTGTGAAAGGTAGACCCTAAAAAATTAAAGTCCTCAAGGAATGAAAAATCCCCATAAGCCTTAGGCATATTCAAGGATTTCTCAAGTTAGCGGGGTATTATTGCAAGCTTTTTAAGAATTATGGGAAAATAACAATGTATCTCACAACATTATTGAAGAAAGATGATTTTTTTTGGATTCCAGCATGAGCTAAGAGCCTAAGGCCTTTGAACATCTTATATAGGCAGTGTGCCATGCTATGGTCTTAGATACAAAAAACTTCACAAAAAGCTTTATTGTGGAATGTGATGCCTCATGAAATGGATTTAGTGTTATTTTAATCTAAGAAGCATGACCCATTTATTTTGAAACTCATCCAATTGAGATAAAGTATTTAGAAAAACCTATTTATTAGAAGGAAACATTGACAATACTACATGCCATAAAACAATGGTTCCTTTATCTAATTGGAAGACAATTCAAGATAATATTGGATCATGATATTCTTAAACACTTCTTGGAACAAATTTTATCCTTAGAAGAGTAGAAAAAATGGGTGACAAGGATATTTGGTTATGACTTTGGAATCATATACAAAAAAGGGAAGAAAAATGCTGTTAATAATGTAGTCTCATAAAGGGATGAGGATATCTAGGAATTTTCCTATGCCATTTCTATTATATAACTTGATGGATAACTAAAGCAAGGTATGAATGGAAGAATGATGAGGAGGTGTTGAAACTCATCCAAAAGTTGTAGAGAGATTCGATTGCATCTTATACATTGATCTGGAAAAATGATTCATTGTGTTATAAATATTGCTTATATATAGGTAAGAAATCTTAACCCAAACAAAAGGTTATTTTGAAATTACACACCTCTCCTATAGGATGGCATTTATGATTTCTGAAAACTTACCACAAGAAGAATTTTTTTTTGAGATAGCCTTAAATCTCATATTTATAGGTTTGTGTTAGAATGCTTGGTTTTCCAACAAAATAATGTTGAGACAATTAAGACCCTAGGTATTTTACAGCCATTAGCAATTCCATGTTAACACTAAGAGGAGGTCTTAATGGATTTTATCACATGTTTACCCATGTTTTAAGAAAAGAGTGTCATCATGGTGGTAATTGACAGACTTACCAAGTATGCATAGTTTTGTGCACTATCTCATCCTTTTAAATTCAATATAGTAGCTACTACATCTGTGGAAATGGTTCAAATTCTATGTGGAAAACCAAAGATTGCAAGTGACATAGATCCCATTTTCACTAGAAATTTTTGGACATAGTTATTTTCTTGCATTGGTAGTCAATTAGCTTATAGCTCATCTTATCATCATCAATATAATGGGAATATTGAGATAATGAACAAATGTTTGGAACGATATCTTCATCGCTTTCAATTTGATAAACAAACATAATGGGAAAAGTGGTTACCTCTAGCAAAATGGTGTTATAGCACTTCCTTCCATACCACATCAAAAATGACCCCATTTATCGCACTTTATGGGTAACATCCACTATCCATCACATCATTCTTAAGAGACAACTCTAAGGTTTAAGTAGTTGAATATCACAATGAGAATCAACAACAAGTTCTACAACTCTTAAAGGATAACCTAACTTTGGTGTAGAATCAAATAAAAGAATAGGAAAATCACCATTGCAACAAAAGAATTTTTGATGTGGATGATTGGGTATTTTTATAGCAACAACAATACAAGCCATGTCCCTAAAGCAAGCTAATAAGTATAACAAATAATCACCCAAGTTCTATGGCTATTACAGGGCATTCCAAAATATTTGTATTATGACATACAAATTGTACCTAATTTCATCTTCAGGAGTACGTGCAATTTTCCATGTTTCATACTTAGAGGATGTTATAGGTAGCAAGATACAAATTCAAACCATATTACCATAACTTGACAAGGAAGGAAAAAACATATTGGATCCTGAATTAATCACGAAAACAAGAATCTCACATCTACAAAATATATCAATTTTAGAGTATCTCATTAAGTTGAATAACTTAACTGTTGGAGATTGAGCATGGGAGGATGAGTATTTTATAAAGAAGCAACCAAAACTACTCAAGCATTGAGGAAAACACCTTTTTGAAGTAGAGGGGCATGTTAGGTCCCTATAATTATAGTGTATCGCACATACTATTATTCATGTGCCCCATAGAAGTCTATTATTATTATTTTTATTCCCTTACATTATTATTGTCATGTAGGCCCTAATTATATTTTGACCCTTAAGACTCCTATATATACCAAGGAGGTCTTGTCATTTGAATCATCTAAAAATCATTCATTTATGTGATCTAAAGGGAGGTTCCTTCCACAAAGTGGCTTATTATCTAGTCATTTATTTATCTCTTCTTATGTTTTTTTATTATTTTTTATCTACATAATTGAGGCATCAACCTTTAAAGGATGCAAGCATTGACATACTATAGGCCGCAACCTGATTAGGGAATAAAATTATGATTGTTGTAGGAAATAACCAGATTAAGGAACCAACCTCTTAATGATCTAGGAAGCAACTTGATTAAGGTACCAACCTCAATGCAAGTACTTGCATCCTTCTTCAATCTATTGTCACCCACTTTTCACAATATCTTAGACTATATCCACAAGCAACACAAATAATGTAAGTCTCCAAAAAGATGTCATACCACTATTGTCACAACCTTCTTCATTAAGTTATCATCAACTTCTCATCAAGCTATTACCAGTGTTGTCATACCCTATTCATCATTCAACCTACTCACACTAGTACAAAATGACTAATTAGTTACTAAAAAAAATGACTAAAATTTGCATATAAATGACCATATTTTAGTCGGTGACTAGTAGTAGCTGATTTATAGTATCTTATAATCTGACCAACTTTTACTCATTTTTAGCTTATTCATTAATTGGTCGTTTCAATTTTATCATCAACTAGTATATTTGTTGGAGAGGTAAATCCCCTCTACGGATAGAGGTGATCCCTACTAGCCCAAAGGGGGTCTAGCAACAATCAAACAATGCTACACTGCTGTTATGCTTCTTAACCTGCAAAGTAATACCGAACAGAGAATATGCAAGAAAAAATACCCAGAACACAGAATATCAATGATTTTATTACTCAGAGAGAAATGTTCACAGGCCTCTTCGAGGGGGCAACCTCCAATAGAGCAGAGCTCGATTACAAAACAAGACACGATACTCCTCGCAGGAGTCTCTATCCTTTATATATGACTCATACATGCAATACCACGGGCCAATACCATGGGTTTTATTAATAGCATCTAT
>APFE031246792.1:75143-111882 GCA_000404065.3 Pinus taeda | reverse complement strand
AAAGAAGATAGAGACATATTGCAGCAGGTGGTTTTCACCCACATTGGGTTTCCACCTTACATCTTGTGTTCTTTGGTGTGACTATCTGTTTTCTTTGTTCATGCTCATTATTTTATGGTACTGACATGCAAAACTAAAAGATTTATTAAAAGAATTAGATAATACTGATTCACCCCCCCTCTCAGTATTATTTCCAACAGGTATGGGATTCCCATCCTTGCATTAATACTCTAATGAAAGTGGTTAAATTGGATTTGGAAGATGTCAGGTCTCTTAATGGAGGTCTTAAACTCAACAGATTGTAGAGTATTGAAGGTCAATCCTTTTGCAAGTTTCCTAATTCTCAAGAATTTCCCGACTGGGAAATCAAGGCTTAGGTCATCATGCCTAAGGACAACTAATGCATCCCTCCTAGAGCATTTATAGTCTACATAATGGTAGTCTCAGTTTATTATTTGCAAATTCAGAAATTGGTTAATTCACATGAGTCAGGTAGCTACAAGAAAGAGATAGTGATTGACACTCATGTCAGAAACCCACAAAAGATGGATGGTGATATTGAGCGTGAATAGAATGTTGAGGGGATGAATTGGGTTCGAGGACTCTATTATAATTGGAGATTGCTCCTCATTGAAGCATCAATGGATAATAGTAGGTCAATTGAAAATTCAAGAAGCAATGCATACGAGGAAGAATTGAACAATTAGCCTCAAGTCTGGACTATCTTTCGGTGCTCATAGCTAGATAGGTCGATAAAATTATCTAAGAGGCTAGGTTTCACTTTACGTTGATAACTCAGAAAATGCAGGAGATGCACGCAGACCTGGAACGTTTTCACTTAACAATGGATAACCTAACATTAAAGATGGACAACCTGACACTGAAAGTAGACAACATCAAGCTCAAAGTGGAAACAACAACCATAGGGGTTCTTAAAGAATTATGAAATCTCTCTCCTAGGCGTGCAGGCGTAGAAATATCTCGAGGAGCTCTCAAATCAACCAATGGATGTCATTCCAGCTCTACAAGGGACATATAACGTAACGAACATAGTAGAAGCTCTAATGCAAATAAGATTGCAATGCATAGTTAACCTTTAGTTTCTTATGTTTTGTAAGTAAACAGAATACAATGGAGTCTTTTGGAGACTCTTCACAAAAAGTGTTATTAGAATTGTAGTTAGGAAACGGCAAGGCAGAAATAGTCTCCTTTTTGTGCAATTTTGGACCTATGAAGAAGAAAAACTAGCTCTGATTGTAAGGGTGCTAGCCCATTTTTCAGTTGGTTTAGTTAAAAATATTCATTTCCTTTAAAAAATTAGAATAAAACTTAAAATTGGTCAAAAATTCACATTTATTAAAATTAATAAAACAAGTTAACAATCTAAAACCTACACATACACACAGCTTAAATAACTTTGATGATTAAAATCAATATTTTAAATAAATTTAAATAATATAAATATTATTATTAACGATCACTCAACTATAATATTTTTTAAGAAAAATAAACAATAATTTTATAAAAAACAATATTAATTATATATATGAATAGCAAATGAGTTAAGTTAGTTTTAAATCTCTTGTGGATAGTCCCACCTGCCTAAGCTAAAAACAAACATGTTTACCCTAATATATATACACTAAAATATTTACAAATTACCCGATAAACAAGTATTCTTAGAAATAGTTACTTTTAAATAAAAGTATTCTTAGAAATAATTACTTTTAAATATAAAATAAATGGAGGATAAATAATGAATCTTGCATAAAAAAAATTGGAAAAAGTACACACTGAAATATATACAAATGGCCCAATAAGCAAGCAAGCATTCTTAGAAATAGTTACTTTTAAATATAAGAAAAATAAATGGAGGATAAATAATGAATCTTGCATAAAGATTTTGGAAAAAGTACACACTAACCTTTAAGTGAGTTGTATGAAAGGGCAATGGGAATGGCTTTCCATTTCTACTTATTAAATGAATTGAACTTTTGACATTTGTGTTCGTTTGTCTCCACCTTTAAAGTTGAATATTGCTAAAGCTTATAAATTAAGCTTTTTATTAATGGCCCACATTCTATTAATCATCTTGGGAGTGATAGATCCCTTTCTAGTTGTACCTCATTTATAATGTTTCAGGTCTAAGAATAATAATGATATCTAACAAAAAGGTAAAAATTTTCCATGGGTGGGTTTTTAAAAAATAAAAATAAAGCGACAATTTCAAAAGATGTTGAATATGGTTGAAATTTTAAAAAGTATGTTAAAATATTTATTAATAATATTAATTAAATATATGATTTATTTTAATTGTGTTTAATTTTATTAAAAATATTAATTTAAATATGTAATTTTAATTATATATATGTTTTACAATATATATATTAATTAAATATATGGAAGAATATAAAATAATAATAATTCACCATTAATTAAAAGTAAAATGAAAAACAAAATAAAATTTATTTTATATTTAGATCTCAACTAAAATGTAATATGCAACATTGTTGCTTAGTATTTGTTTAGTAGAGTGTTTATGGGGTGAATGTGATCATATAACTTAATTATATTGAATCCATGATTTAAGCACCACAATCCTAGTGGAGGGAGAATCAAATTGCTAATAATCTATTGGTACATGATAACATAGTTTTATGAAAAGATGATCAACAACAATTAAATAATTAAAAAATAACAAAAACATTATGATTAATAAAATATATCAATAGAAAAAGGTGAAAAAACATTATTATTAAAAATAATAATAAAAACATTGTTATTAAAAAGAAAACCACAATTAATAGAAAGCAAGCAAGGAATGATTATAGGTTAATAAATTTTATTGTTAAAAATAAGTATGATAATGAATGGAAATAAAATATTAATTATGGGAAAATCCATAGATTTGAATTTTTTTATAATTAATTTACGATGACACTTCGCGATGGGAGGTTTTTCTTTTTTTAAACAACTTTTTAATTTTGAAATTTTGATTTTAAACCACATAAAATTAGTCATCCACCAATCAAAAATTAGAAATTAGAAATTTAAATTTTAAAAATTCAAAAAATAATTTTCAATTCAATACTAACTTATTCCAAGTCATATATTAAAGATTAAGCTAAGAAATAACTATATTTATAAGATATTATTTATATAATATATTTAAAAAATATTTCCTAATAAAAAATAATGCTTAATTAATTGGGTTTATGTGAGTTGTTGTGAAAGAGGAGTGTTATTTTTCCATTTTATGATCAATTCTTGTAAGTGAAATGTTAAATTCTTAATAAATACATTTCTATATTACTCTTAAACCCTTAAAGAAGTAATTCACCGTAAGTACCATCTTCTAAATGAGGAAAAATGTTGAGTGGATATTTGTGAATTGTATTTCACTAATAAGTACATATCAATATTTCATAAACATTAGCCTAGAATGGGTGCATGCAACGCAAGGAGGTGGGGGCATGTTGTCGTCATCCCACCATCCCACATGCCAATTGGGTGTGGAAATGCACCCCATAAAGTTTTCCTTTATGCCATGCAACACACACACGACATCACATCAGGTCACCAATCGACGAATTGGACTAACATTCATTGCATTGTTTAGTTGATAGATGGGAGTAAATATCGTATAGGACCTCGATGGAGTTTTACGACAGGTTGTACCATTCTCACAGGCGAGCCATCCCATCATTGTCTCTTCACCCATTCGACATTCAATAGGAAACATTCAATGGGATTTCGAACATAGATATTGGCCTCGAGGAGGAGACCCCATCATTGAGCTTGGCATATAGCATGCATCAATTTAATTATTTTGGGCAGGAGAAGTCACAAGTACTTTAGAATTTAGCATTTCTCTATTCTTGGTTATCAAAGATAGGCACTCAACACCCTCATTTTAGCCTGGTCTAATGGAGAATTAGTTGGAAAGGGTAGATTTCTTCACGGGGGCATGGGTAGAAAAATATGACCCAGCCAAGTTTTTTCTCTGCCCTCACTGCAATTTGTGTTTCTTCAAAACACTTCCATGCTTTCTCAGTGACATGCTCCAGTCCCTTGAGGAAGTTGTCTTCTCCATTAAATTTGTAACACCCTCCTCCCACATCTACGCAAGTAACCGTCCAACCGGGGTAAACATGTGATGAAGATTTACTATGATATGATTCACCTCCTTATATGTCAGTTAAGGAAGTGGAGTCGATGGAACACATTACATAGACCTTCCAAACATGCTACAAAACCCTTAGGAGCCATCCAAACCTTCCAGGCGACTAGTCCCTGAGACAAACTGACCTTTTATTGCCTTAAACCCTCAGTCGCTCCCATAACATGGTTACAAGTGTGAATGGAACCCTATAGTCGTTCCCACAGCATGGGCATGCATGCAACTGGGGACTTTCCCAGACAGTTTTGTGCTTACGACTCCAAATTGTGTGCCAACTTTTCAAGATCAGGGCTCAGGTCATTGCCCAGATCTCCATGACACTTCCAGAAATGAAATATAACAACAGAATAATGATACAAATGTAATTACTTGAACAATGACTTGACTGGACCCTTACTAGCCATGAAAGACATTTCGTCAAACATGTCGCAAATATGCATTCTATAGGTTTAAACAACATATCTTAGCATAGGGGTCTCATACTTATCTGAGAATCACTAAGAAGCATTGATGCATCATCACAATAACTTCATTACCGTCTATTAAGCCATATATTCATTGTACATTCAGTGATTAACCAAAACATGATGAGAACCATACATTTTGACTGTCATAAAAATCAACGTCATAATCAGCGTATAACCAACATAAATATCAAGGATATATCAATCATATAAGCCATATATAAACAAGTATATTTACCCATAAAATACCAAAGAGAAAGAGAGCTCTTCTACGAACAACCCAACTGTAGACTAAGCCGAACCAAATCTTTCTTTCAACCAGTCGCCCATGTGCCATATTCCAAGCATGAATGTGGGATCTCATAAAAAAAATCAATCAAAACCACACAAGGCCTCCAGAGGCCAAACCACCTCAAACCTGAATCAGTGATTCCCCCTCACGGTTGGACATCACTAACCATCACCAGATTGGTATCTACCCAAGTTGTTCGTGGCTCCAGAGCGTTTTTTCCAACCAGAGCTTCAGTGACTAGTAACTCAACCCACAACTAATGTTGAGCTTCCAAGACTAGTAACTCAACAAACCAAGGGCTTCCAAAGCATTTTTCCAGCGAAGGCTTCTAGGACTAGTAACTCAATCCAAGTTTTTACAAGGATTCCAAAGTGTTTGTCCAACTAAGGCTTCTGAGAAATAGTAACTCAACCCACAATCAAAGGCACAAGAAAACCATCCAGAAAACAAAAGTAAAACTTGCAACA
The DNA here is from genome assembly GCA_000404065.3 of Pinus taeda. Taxonomy (NCBI): domain Eukaryota; kingdom Viridiplantae; phylum Streptophyta; class Pinopsida; order Pinales; family Pinaceae; genus Pinus; species Pinus taeda. Next base: position 106,479 of record APFE031246792.1, on the reverse strand, counting down.
CCATGGTTATCCGGGAAATGACAAGGCTAAGCCATCCATCGTCAATCCAGGCAGTCCTCCATGCCAATGATAGATCATAACCAAGAAACCACATGCATGTGTCATGCATGAAAATACTAGCAAGGAAATCATACATGCAAATCTCATTGTAGTTGTTGATCCTAATGTCCTCTTATGCTTTCCTGCTTTTCCTTTGCCTTCTTGCTCCAAATCCCAAGTATGTCACACTCATCCAAGAGTGCTCCAAGAAAACTCTAAGCGTCCAAGAGTATGAGAGAGAGGGAGAATATAAGATATTTCCACTAAAACCTATTCAAAGCTTTGCCAACTGATCCTCAGAAGCCTTTTTATTAATGAGACCTCTAATATCTTCAATTTTCTAATATTTTCCTTCATTTTCCTCCTCACATGAAACTTGTGACTTTTCACCTATCCTTTCTCCTAATTTCTATTATTTTCATAAATAAAATTCTAATTAATTCCCTGTGACTTTACAAAGCCTTTGCCTTTGCCAATTTCCTTTAGCCATATTAAACCAAATGAACACCTGCACTAGGATTTCTTACCCACCAATCAGATTGGAATATGTGTCCCGTGAGCGTGGTCTTATATATTTTTACATGGATTTTTAACCAGAGTTGTTACAGAACCATCCCCCTTGGGGCAACACCGCCCTCGGTGTTCAATGAACCTACAACCAACAAGACTACTAAAAACGAAACATACTTCTCATGGAGCTTTATAACATAGTTCATTACAATGTTTACAATTACCATTGTTGAAGTGTTAAATTGGCAACTAGGGCCAAACTCCATGTGGGTCAACTTATTTATGGCAGCTGATATTTTTATTGGATCCCTCTCATCGAGAGGTGTAGGATTGATCTAAAGATCACCCGATTCCAATAAGTATTTATGAAGTTATGAATTTGTTTATGTTATAAATCAAATTCTCAAGTCATCCAGAAACTTGAGTGGACTCAAAAGCCCAATAGACGTGTCTATTCATCATCCTCGTTTTAGTATAAATAGAAGAAGATTTTAAGTCATTCGACACACTCACTATCTCGTGATCTCTCTTCATCCTGTTTTGGGTTTGATGGAGAAGAGATCTAAAAGGAGTGCCCTAATATCTACGATGCCCTAATGGAGAACGCAATCATGAGTCATCTACGAATTAAGGCACATGGATAGAAGTAGACGCAGTCAATACACTGTCATGGAAACCCTTACACACAGTCATGTTGAACACGAGACATAAAGTTATGAAGTTACCCTTACACAGTTCATATATATATGCACGCTATTCATGTTATATATTTACACGTTGTTCATATGATATATATATATATATATACGCATACGCCGTTAGTTGCAGTAATATAAGGAACACAACATGGAAGAAATGCAGTCATATACACAATATACATATGCTGTCCAGAAGCCCTAACTCACAGTCAAGTAATGAATGTAGCACCGCTGTCCAGAAACCCTTACACGCAGTAATGAACGTAGCACTGTTGTCCAAAAACCCTTACATGCAGTAATGAATGCAATCAAGGGAGCATCGTTGTCCAGAGATCATAAACACGTAGTTAGATCATATATGAACGCAGCAAATCTATGCATTGGATATATATACGCAATACAACGTAGCAAGATTCACGAGCAATGACACAACGCAGAAATATATATACGTCGTATTGAAACGCAATTATTTATGGAACGCAGGTCATATATGGTACCTGTTGTTATGAAATGTTGTTAGCCGCAGAGGTATTGAGTCAAAACCTGACTAAATGTTGTTATAAAGACCCATATACGCAGGTAATGAAGACTCCAAAATACGTAGATATAGAAGCAGTTAATGAAGACAGTTTCACGGAGTTTCGGTCTTCTCATTATTCCTGAAGCAGTATCACCACAACAACCAACAATGGTTAGGGTTTGAAGCAGAGGGACTACGTTCTCTGCATAACTATTATAGCATAAAAGATCACTATATATATCTCGGCATTCTCCCAGTCAACTGTAGGGATATGACTTATACTTGGTGATCAATAAGTATATAAGGAATGATCTTCGTATGTTCTTATGATCTCGATGGCTCTAATATGAATATGCATCATGATGATCTCAGCAAAAGAATGATGAAGTAAAGATGCAGCATGATAAACAACAGTGATAGAATGGCATTCCTATAGCAACCCTATCACAATGTACAACAGTGATAGAATGCCATCTGTTTGAACAGCAGCATGATGATGGATAAGATCATGGACATGGGCATCATGATTAGTGCAGCATGGTGCAGTATGCAGTGGTACATCAAGAGAACCAGATGCAACATGATGATAGGTGAAGGAGTCACCTTGGAGAATCAGTTGAAGCAGAATGTCTTCAACTGATCTCATCGTTATTCGAAATGATCTATGCTAAATCTAGTTAAGCCACAGTTTTGACTTCTGTTGTAAATGTACTCTCTCTCTCTCTTTCTCTAATGAACTTTGAAGAAAATAAAAGAAGAATTGATCAAGGGTTTCCCCACGCATTGTGGGGTTTGTCCCTGGCTCGCGCCACATCTTGTGTCCTCTTATCTTGGCTTGTCTTCTGCGATTTATATTTATGTTCTATCTGCAGTTTACTTTAATGCTAATGTGATTGCTAACTATGAAAATTGAAATAAATTTCTCTAGCATAGAACATACCTAAAATTAACAACATGACAAACATATCATTTACTGGAGCTTTAAAACACAGCTCATTACAGTATTTACAATAATAACTACATATACTCATACACATTTGCTTCAACCAGCAATTAACCATATTGCCTTTGGAGCTTTATAAATCCAGCTCGATATAGTATTTACGATAATATACACATGCAAATTTGCTCAACCAAAAAATAAAAGGATATGATATCTGTCTCAGCAACAAGGGAATCCATAGGCTCACACCTCTGTGAAAATTCCTAAACCCAAAATCCCTACTGTAGCAAACTGATGTTACTTTCCTACTTTTTAATCCATATAAGTTATTTACTATGTTCTACGGTAAATATCGAAGTAAATACAACGGAAGCACTCACTATTTAAAAATAATATGCTGAAACAAGAAATTGAATAAAAAAGAGATACAACACACATCTACGCAGTGATTTTTTGACAAATGTCCCAGGAAAAACCCAATGCAGGAAAATCGGTGTAGTAGCTCTAAGGGTTTTATTATTATGAAGCAGTAATTTTTGAATACAACTTTTGGATGCCTTCCCGGCAATCCAGTTACAGAGAATATCAGTAACAGAGAAATTTTTGAGCTTACTTCACCCTATCACTGGAAATCCCGATTGATCTGGCCCCTGAATCACTGCCCCTGGCTACCTCTACGTTGCCTTTGTGCAGTCTCTATGTCAACCCATCATTAAACCCTCTGGGGAAAGCGTCACTCCTCCAACTAATCGATTTAATGCCCAGGAACTTCGATTTCTACCTCCCGGTCTCACACCCCGGCTTCTAGCTTCTACAATCAATTCCTTCAGCAATTTTCAGACTTCCTCTCGACTTTTCTGCTACTTCTGCATGGCTCTGCGTCAGCCCCTCTAGCTTTGCGTTGCCACTGCTGGATCTCCCTCTACCTTCTCTTCTGAGTATTCTCTAACCGGGAAATATTTTCCTTCGAATACTATCCCTGCCCCTCACTGCAAAATATCACTTCGAATTTCTCACTGGCAGTTGCTCTGCTTTAGAAATTCGATCGTTTGAACTCTCTCTCTATGTGTTCTCCAAGTGCCCATCAAGCCTTCTCTTATAATCATATTGTTGATCAATCAACGGCCCATATTATATTCTAATCAATGGCTAGGATCACATTGACTTGATCTCTGTCTTCTTCTAGAAGTTACACCCACATTTTAGATTAATACCCATAAGTATTTTAATTTCTTAAGTTTAGACTTAGGGTCCCATTAAAAATAATTAATTATTTTAATAAAATTGTCTCCGGGTGGAATTTCCCAAAAGGATTTATGGGTATTGGATAATGCATATGCCTAAGACCCCCAAAAAAATTTGAAATTTAGATCACATCCGATGCTACCAAAAATAAACACTCCATATTAGAGAGGAATGTGCTCTAGCAATGCAACATGTTGAAGCATCACTTTGTTCTGTAACATCTCCTTTTGTGTTGTTGATGTCTAACATCTTGTGCACCAACTACTACGCAAATGTACTACTACTGACCCTGCCACTATCAACACTGCATCCGCACTGCAACTCCCTCTTAATTCTGCACTTGTGCTACTGCTCGCACTGCATTTGCACTACAACCTTCCACAACTATCTTTGTTACTGCATCAGCAATGGAAAATCATCCCAAATTACTGAACCAATGTTTAGTATGATGCATCTCGTTGTTGGAGTATGATTGCTTCTAGTCTCTAATTGACCCTCTAAAGCCTCTGTGTTGTCGCTGACTTTTGCTCTGTGCCAACTACACTACTGCCAACTCTGTTATGTACTGCTCAGTCTTTGGCACTCCTAGCCACTGCAATTGTTACTCCAGCACTCCTCTGCACCAATTGACATTGGTCCATCCTCCTACTACTTATATGGGCTCTCATAGCAAGGAATTGATCTGAGAGGTAGGCTCCTCAAGGATCCTGCCCATTTGTTGCACTTTCGAACTATAGCTCTAAATCAGCCCACCTCCCTTCTGGAGGTATCTCAGATGTCATGGAAAACTCATCCTCCTCAATCTTCGTGGCTGAAACCTTCACATCATGCTTCTCATATTTTTCCTTCTTCTTGAGAGGAAACGGTGTTGTGTAGTGACTGAATTCACCACACCTAAAGCATTTGATCTTCCAAACATATGTCTTTCTTCTTCCATTGCTTCTAATGTCCCTTGGATGTGAGGGCTACATTCTCTTCCTCCTCCTTGGGCTTTGCTCATTGTTGTTGCTTCTGTCAAGTTTACACTTGACCAAGGCCCTCCTCGGCTCCTCTTGCTTAAGAGTTTCCCACATCTCATCCCAGTTTGGAAAAGTCGCCCCGCCTAGGATGCTCTAGAGTAAGACTTGCCACTCCTCAAATATTGGATTTAGGGTTAGTCTTACCATCTTGTAACCTTGAGGTGTTGACCCCACAGCTACCAATTCATCTTAGGTCTCCTGAAACTTCGTGAGGAACAGATCAATGTGTTCCCCCTTCTGCATTTGCATAGATCTCATATTTTGCTCCAAGTATATCTTTCGATGCTCGAAAGATCCTTGATACAATGTCGAATATGCATCCCACATCTCTTTGGTAGTATTTCTACCAACTATGTGATAGACTATATGATCCTTCACTTTGTCAAGGATCATTCTTTTTGTCTTCACCATTTCTCCCTTGTACTTCTTGAGTGGATTTGGATCTGTGGGCTCAGCGACCACGTTGTTGATGTAGATCTTGAGAAAATTCTCATCCAGAAGGTACGACTTCCTTGCCTTTCAAATCACGTAGTTGGATGCCTCATCCAACCTATCCCGATCTCTCAATACACTAGTTGCCATCTCTACCAATCGAAAAAGTCGAATAGCCTCCTCTGCGTAGCAATGGACTGGCCTACACACTCCCTTCTAGAGCTTGTAGATATACCCCTCTCCGCTGCTACTCAGCTAGTGAGAATTCAAACTCCTTGGTTGGAAGTCCTCTGAGGAAGAATTCCCTCAACCGTGTCTCTCTCTTCCCTCCTAATGTATTTCTGCCCAGCAACTGCCTATAGAACACTGTGTCCCGCCAGAAAACCCCTTTTCTTTGAAGCTTTTACACTACTCTCTCTGACACTGGAAAACTTTGATTTGGAATTCTTACCTCTCTGTCGACTCACTCAGAGAGAGATTTACCACGAAAATTATGTGCTCCTGTCCTAAACTACACAATCCCTCAGGGGATTCGATTTTCTGCCTCTACAAGAATTTTGAACTCCCTTCCTTCTTTAACATTGGACTCTTCCAACATTGCTCTCTTGTTTCATTTGTGTCTCTGATACCATGTGAAAATTCCTAAACACAAAATCCCCACTGAAGCAAATTGATATTAGTTCGCCTACTTGTTAGTCCATACAAGTTATTTACTGTGTTCTATGGTAAATATCGAAGTAAATGCAACTATAGGACTCACTATTTAAAAATAATATGACAAAACAAGAAAGAGATACAACACACATCTACACAGTTATTTTTGGACAAATGTCCCCGGAAAAACCCAATGCGAGAAAACTGGTGCAGCAGCTCTAAAGTTTTTATTATTATGTAGTATTAATTTCTGAATACAACTTCTGGATTCCTTCCCGACAATCTAGTTACAAATAATATCACTGACAGAGAGATCTGTGAAATTACCTCACACTATCACTGGAAATCTTGACTGATCCAACTCCTGAATGATTGGCCCTCATTGCCTATGTGTTGCCTTTGCGCAATCTCTGCGTCGGCCTGGCGTCAAACCCTCTAGGGACAACATCACTACTCCATATGATCGATTTTATGCCCAGGAACTTCGATTTCTGCCTCCTGGTCACACACCTCGACTTCCAGCTTATACAATTGATTCCTTCAGCAATTTTCAAACTTCCTCTCTGCTTCTGCACTGCTACTGTTGGATCTCCCTCTACCTTCTCTTTTGATTATTCTCTGACGGAGAAATATTTCCCTTCGGATACTATCCCTACCCCTCACTGCAAAAGCTCACATAGAATTTTTCACCAGCAGCTGCTCTGCTTCATAAATTCAATCTTTTGAACTCTCTCTCTCTCTATTCTCCAAATGCCCATCAATCCTTCTCTTATAATCATCTCGTTTATCAATCAACAACCCATATTTGATTCTAATTAATGGCTAAGATCATATTGACTTGATCTCTGCCTTCTTTTAGAAGTTACACCCACAGTTTAGATTAAACCCATTAATTATTTTAATTTCCTAAGTTTAGATTTAGGGTCCCATTAAAAATAATTATTTATTTTAATAAAAACATATCCACATGGAATTTCCCAAAACGATTTCTAGGTAGTGGAGAATGCATGTGTCTAAGCCTCCCTACAAAATTTATGACTTAGAGCACATATTATGCTACCAAAAATCAAAAACCTCCACCCTGAAAGTAATACCAAGACTCACCTCCTTCCCAAGAAGTCCAAAATCCACTGCCAAATTCAAATATGCATCCAATGTCCAGCGCTATAATCTTGTGCCACTTGTCCTCTTTGTGAATATTTACCAGCTTATTATTCCAGGGTGCAATCCCAATGTGCATCTGATCCCATTTGGAAATGGTAATGACCAAAACAAATCCATCCTCAGGTTTCCCTACACTACTACATAGTCCCTCGAGCAATCTGATCACCTCCTTCCGTGCAGTCACACACCTTCCAATTTTCACTAGCACCCCCATCTCAAGCAGTCCATCCCTTGGCAAGGTTTCCTCACATCAAAAGGTCCAAAAACCAAGGCATATCCCTACCTCAAAACCATCATACCGGTCATAGCATGTTCATGAAAATCAATGGACACTATTGGGTACCAATGTCCCACAATGGCCCTGCTCCTAAAGTGCTTTACCAACATGATCTTTGATGTTTCAATTCATTTTTATTTTTTTTGTTAATTTTTGCAGTGAGTTCCAATCACCCAACCGACCATTTCCATGTTCCTTATACTAAGCACATAATTCAAAACAAATTGAAATAAACTAAAATCATAACCTCATTGGTAATCGTCAACAAGGTACACTTGCAATCTTGTTCACTTCCTATCACAAGTCAAACTAGTTGTTTGATCAATTCATCATGTATAAACATATAACATTTGGTTAGCACAAAACTCAATGTTAATTTTAGGTATGTTCTATGCTAGAGCAATTTATTTAAATTTTCACAGTTAGCAATCACATCAGCATTAAGGTAAATTGCAGATAGAACATAAATATAAATCGCAGAAGACAAGCCAAGACAAGAGGACACAAGATGTGGCACTAGCCAAGGACAAACCCCAATGTGGGGAAACCCTTGATGGATTCTTCTTTTATGTTCTTCAAAGTTCAGCAGAGAAAGTGAGAGAGATAGTACATTTATAATAGAAGTCAATATTTTGACTTTTGATATCACATTAGATCAGTTGAAGACATATTGCTTCAACTGATTCTCTAAGGTGACTGCTTCACCTATTGTAGTGTTGTATTTTGTCCATTTGCAGCACCTTGCCGTGTAGCAGCATGTTGTACCATCACAATGCCGGACCCGATCACTGAGCTGCTCTCATCATATGCTGCCCATCATGTTGCATCTTCCATCATCATGCAGTCTCATTACTGATCATGTTTCCCTTTACATCAATATGTAGTCTTAATGATCATGTTGCCCTTTACATCATTATGCAATCTCATCTTCTCTCATCACGCTGCACTTTACTAACATGCCCAACATCTTAGTGTTGTACCAAAATATCACTGAGTTGTTCGCATTGATTCAAGAGAGGTTCCAGTACTGTTAGTGCAACCCTCTTGCTCCTTGAATAGCTTAACCTTGAGGTTGCAATACTAGTCAAATCCATGTTGTCTAAGGTTCTTCCAGAACTTAGTCACTATGAATCTATACTCAACGTTTATCCTCACGCTGTCACCTACAACAAAATAGGTCTCATTGCTAATCTTAGATGTCTCCATTTGACTGCGTATAGGGCTGCTAGGACAGTGGATAAATTAAGGGTTGTTTGGACAACGTATTGACTGTGGCTCCTTCATGCATGCATGCAGTTATCTCACTTGACTACGGCCTTCTCTTTATTATTGCGACCACCATCTATGTGGCTACCATCTACTACAGCTACCATCTATTCCTGCGGGATTATGACTGCGGCCTTCTCTTTATTACTGCAGCTACCATCTATGTGGCTACCATCTATTGCGGCTACAATCTATGCCTGCGGGATTATGACGTGCTTCACTACGTTACCACTGCGGCTACCATGTATGCCTATAGCTCTATCTCATGCTTGACTGTGGCTCTTTCTACTGTAGCTATCCTTGACTGCATTTAGAACCTCTTTTCTAGACTCCGTATAAGGTGTTACATGAACAAAGTACATAACATTCCATGTGTATAACTATGGTAGGGATCCTTCCAATTGTGGCTTCACCATGAACAGCATATAAGGCTTCCATAACTCTGAAAGAGTCTTTATTGATTGTGTGTATATGACTGCATTGGAATAGGGCATCATCTACAGCTAGGGCATCCAACATATTCTTTAATGTCTTCCCCTTCTCCAAAAACCTAGGACGTGGAGAGGAGGAGATCACATGAAGAATGTGTGTGTAAATGACTTCAAATCCTCTTTTATTTATACTAAAGCGTAGATGATGAATCGACATGTCTATTGGGCTTCTGAGCCTATTCAGGGTGCTGGCCGACTTGAAAATTTATTTTATAACATAAATAAATTCAAAACTTCATAAATACTTATTGGAATCGAATGATATTTAGATCAATCCTACACCTCTCGATGAGAGGGATCCAATAAAAGTATCAGCTGTCATAAAATAAGATGACCCACATGGAGTTTGTCCCTAGTTGCCAATTTTAACACTCCCTCTCAACTAGGGAGAACTCCATCTGTTGATCCATATGTCTGACTGTACTATCTCTGCCATTAGTGCCCTGCACTGCTCTACTCAGCTCTGCTCAACTTTGCTAGCTCTACTCAGCTCTGCTCAACTCTGCTAGCTCTACTCAGCTCTGTTGGCTCTGCTCAGCTCTGTTGGCTCTGCTCTGCTCTGCTCAGCTTTGTTGGCTCTTCTTTGCTCTGCTCTGCTCTGCTGAACCATGAAGAAGAAGAATTGATCGAGAATGTGTCATACCATTCTCCATTGACCCGAAGTCTATCTTAGAGCGTGTACCACTGGTCCCAGACCAGTCCTCAACTGACCCGAAGTCAGTGTCATAGTAGGTACAACTCCTACCACTAGTCCCAGACCAGTACTTTACCGACTCGAAGTCAGTCTCAAAGTATGTACCATTGATCCCAGACTAGTCCTCAACCGAGCCAAAATCAGTGTCATAGTGGGTACAACTCCTACCATTGGTCCCAAACCAATATCATTGATCCCAGATCAATGAAGGTCATCCTAGCATAGGGAGTACGGTACATACAGTGATGCATCCATCGGTACTACTATGGTCCCTATCCTCATTTCCCTACTCATTGATCGGATGAGAGTTACTTCCCATGAGTCCCAGACTACATGGGTAGGATGCCTCGACAGGAGAACTAATCAATCATGTCCACAGGGGAGTGAATCATCCTATCCCACAAGAGAGTGAATCATCTTGTCCCACAAGAGAGTGAATCATCATGTCCACAATCGCCATGGAGAACACATCATCCAAGCCTCACAGGAGAACTAATCATCCTGCTACACAATCGTCATGGAGAACACATCATCTAGACCTCACAGGAGAACTAATCATCCTGCTACATAATCATCATGGAAAACACATCATCCAGACCTCACAGGAGAACTAATCATCCTTCTACATAATCGTCATGGAGAACACATCATCCAGACCTCACAAGAGAACTAATCATCCTGCTACATAATTGCCACAGGGCGTCACGTACACCACCAGGGGATGGTGAGTCACCCTGTGGTCATATGTCGCTCCAAGAAGTACCCCCCCCCCCCTCCCCTGGCCGGAGCTCCCAGAGCTCAGTTCGTCATACTTGACCTTCATTAGAGGGTCTCTGAATGACACCAAGTCATTCTCGAAAAGTCAGAAATTTGACCTTTCCTAGGGGCTTTGTCAAAATGTTGGCAACCTGTTCATTTGTATCGATATGTTGGAGCCTTATAGCTCCCCGCTGCACCATATCTCGAATATAGTGGTACTTGATATTGATATGCTAGGAGCGATCATGAAATACGGGATTCTCTTACAAATTAATCCCACTCTGGTTGTCACATAGGATCACAGTAGTATCCAGTGTAAATCCAAACAGCGCACTGAAGAGCTTTTCTAACCAGACTGCCTCACAGGTGGTCATGCTAGCAACAATATACTCTACCTCAGTGGTGCTCAAAGCCACCGACTTCTACTTCTTGCTCATCCAGGATATCGAAGAAAATCCCAAGGAGAACCAGCACTAAGAAGTGCTCTAGTGATCCTCCACACTGCCTGCCCACTGAGCATTCGAATAATCATGTGGTTTCGTATTTCTAGCAAAGTATCTCAATCTATGAGAGATTGTTCCCTGAATATATCTCAGAAGATTCTAGGCACCAATCCAGTGAAGCTTAACCAAATATGAGCTCACCATGCTATCTGCAAAACATATGTCCGGATGGAGGTTCACCAAAAACATCATTGTGAATGAGTTTAGGAAACTCAAAAGGCATTTCCAAAATCTGGTCCGACATCACTACCATATAACTTCTGAAAGTTAAGATCCTCAAGGTAGTCACAAACTTGCAATTTATCTTTCCACATCCAAAATCCAACTCCCTCTTACTTCTGCAAATGAAAGGGTCTGCACCTATCAGAAATAAATCGTCCTGATAAGGTGCTGGTATGAGAGGTCTATCATCCACAACCTTCGGATGGTTTGGATCGGTTTCACTCCTAGTGAATATTAGCTTCATCATATAGTTATCGATCCTCTCATACTACGCCCGAGGTGTTTTGCTTCAAGCCATAGAGGGCTTTCTTCCACCTGCATATGTGAGATACCTGATTATCAATCTCAAACCCCTTGGGTTGTTCCACACTTGTGGACCTGCTACACGAGGGGAATGGTCCCCTTGTAATAGTTTTCTTCGGTACATCTCAGACATGTACTTTCATGCTCTCTTTTTTTAATTCAGGCCTCCTTGTCACCATTTGACTTACAGAGCTCTGGTGTTATGTGTCAATGGACATGGTCCCCAGTGAACTTCCTATAACTTAATACAACCCTGAACTCAAAAACATCTTTGAAAATTCTAAAACACGTACCTTTCCATTGATGAGTGCCACCCTGAAACCTTTGACTTCCATTTCCAAGATGGACACCAGGTTCTTCTTGCGATCAGGTACATAAAAGAGGTTCTTGGGTTCCTTCCTTTCATTGAAGATTCAACCATTTCCTTGATGACATGCATTACCAGTCATTCCTTTGATCATTGAATATGTCCCTGGAATGATTGTTATCTTCATCGAGAGATTTGTCCCTGTCCTTCGGACACTCCTTCGCATGATGACCGAACTTATTGCAACCAAGGAATCTGCCTTTCCTTCCACCTTCTGCTGCACCATTCTGATAATATGCTCTGCTTCGCCTTCATCCTTTGTGAACTTAGAAGAGAGATGTGGAACCCATTGATCCTTTTGTCCTTGTCCCAACTGTCTTTGGTGATTTCTCTTTCACTCTTGCTTGGGTATTATCTTCACCTCGCTCTGATACCATGTTCATTTTAGGTATGTTCTATGCTAGAGCAATTTATTTAAATTTTCAGAGTTAGCAATCACATCAGAATTAAGGTAAACTGCAAATATAACATAAATATAAATCGTAGAAGACAAGCCAAGACAAGAGGACACAAGATGTGGCGCTAGCTAGGGACAAACCCCAATGTGGGGAAACCCTTGATCAATTCTTGTTTTATGTTCTTCAAAGTTGAGCATAGAAAGTGAGAGAGATAGTACATTTACAATAGAATTCAATATTTTGACTTTTGATATCACATGAGATCAGTTGAAGACATATTGCTTCAATTGATTCTCTAAGGTGACTACTTCACCTATCGTAGTGTTGTATTTCGTCCATTTGCAACACCTTGTCCTGTAGCACCATGTTGTACCATCATAGACCTGATGATTGAGTTGCTCTCATCTGCTCTCATCATCATGCTGCCCATCATGTTGCATCTTCCATCATCATGTAGTCTCATTACTTATCATGTTGCCCTTTACATCATTATATAGTCTTAATGATAATGCTGCCCTTTACATCATTATGTAGTCTTATTGATCATGTTGCCCTTTACATCATTATGTAATCTCATTTGCTCTCATCATGTTGCCCTTTACTAACATGCCCAACATCTTATTGTTGTACCAAAATATCATTGAGTTGTTCTCATTGATCCAAGAGAAGTTCCAGTACTGTTAGTGCAACCCTCTTGCTCCTTGAATAGCTTATCCTTGAGGCTGCACTACTAGTAAAATCCATGTTGTCTAAGGTTCTTCCAGCACTTAGTCACCATGAATCTATACTCAACGTTTATCCTCATGCTGTCACCTACAACAAAACAAGTCTCCTTGCTGCTCTTAGATGTCTCCTTTCACTGCGCATAGGGCTGCTAGGACATCGGATAAGTTAAGGGCTATTTGGACAGCGTATTGACTGTGGCTCCTTCATACGTGCCTGCAATTATCTCAGATGACTATGGCCTTCTCTTTATTACTGCGGCCACCATCTATGTGGCTACCATCTATGCCAGCGGGATTATGACTGCAGCTTGACTGCGACCTTCTCTTTATTACTGCGGCTACCATCTATGCCTATGGGATTATGACGTAGTTCACTACGTTACCACTATGGCTACCATGTATGCCTACGGCTTTATCCCATGCTTGATTGTGGCTCTTTCTACTGCAACTATCCTTGACTGCATTTAGAACCTCTTTTCTGGACTACGTATAAGGTGTTACATGAACAGCGTACATGACATGCCATGTGTATCACTGTGGTAGGGCTCCTTCGAACTGTGGCTTCACCATGAACAATTTATAAGGCTTCCATAACTACGAAAAAGTCTTTATTGACTACGTGTATATGACTGCGTTGGATTGGGGCATCATATGTAGTTAGGGCATCCAACTTATTCTTTAGTGTCTTCTCCTTCTCCAAAAACACAAGACATGGAGAGGAGTAGATCACATGAAGAATGTGTGTAAATGACTTCAAATCCTCTTCTATTTATACTAAAACGTAGATGATGAATAGACATGTCTATTGGGCTTCTGAGCCTACTCAAGTTGTTGGCCGACATGACAATTTATTTTATAGCATAAATAAATTCATAATTTCATAAATACTTATCGGAATCGGATGAGATTTAGATCAATCCTACACCTCTCGATGAGAGGGATCCGATAAAAATATCAATTGCCATAAATAAAATGACCCACATGGAGTTTGGCCCTGGTTCCCAATTTTAACACTCAACCATCATAAATTAAAATCATGAAATCATCATAAACTATAATCATAAATAACATGTAACCATCATAAATCATAATCATAGATCACATGCATAATCAAAACTAAAATAAAACACTCATACATATCCTTCAAACTATCATTTGCTTCTACTTTTATGTTTTGTTCTTTCTGTATGCACACCGAATCAGTTGCCACACCTGACAAACACCCAATGCCTTCTCTTCAACCACGTACACATATACACAGTGTACAACACATACAATACATACACTCACACCCAACACACAACACAATGCATACACCTACACTCAGTTTACAACACAACACAATACATACACCTACAACCAGTGTACAACACAACACGTATACATTCACAAAGTACAACACAATGAATACACATGTCACGATATCACGACTACACAATGCACATACATAGTACCACATGCCCGTAACACAGCATGTACGACATGCACGCAATACCACATGTACATCAGTACCATATGCACAACATGTACACAACACCACCTACACAACGTGTAGACGACACCACATGTACATGACGCCACCTGCACAATGTGTACATAACGCCACATGTACATCACATTAGATGTACAACGTGTACACAATACCACATATACACAACACCACATGCATGACATGTACACAACATCATATGTACACAGCACCGCATACCCAACATGGTCATAGCACCATATGCACACAACATTGCATATCCATCATGTGCACAGTACAATATGTACATTGCATTGCATGTCGAACATGTACATAGCATCATCTATGCCCAGCACTACATATGCAATACAACACCACATATACAACAGGGACTCAACACCATAGGTACAAGCACTAAATATAAAATATACACAACAATAGCACTGCACATCCAAAACCACACTAGCTCTACCAATCCAACTTGCTTCTAGTGTCTCTCTGTCATCCATGGTTATCCTAGCAGGTGGTGGATCATTTTTTTTCTCCGTTGATGTACCTCTCAGCATTATTTGTCCATAACGTAAACATAGGCATAGTATAAACACATAATATCAACTCATATCCACATAATATTGACTTTATAAAGGCTACTTTACCCACTTGATTCCTCATAAGACTAAAAACCTCTTTATGTCTTTCATTTGCATAAATAATCATTCCTCCACAAGAATGATCCTTGAAAACCATGTCAAACAGTGACTTAGATACATAGATACCTACATACATATACATAGATACCTACACACACACACACACACATAAACATTAACATTAAACAACTATGATCCATGATGACCCTGTCAGATACAACATACATACATACATACAAGTATACATATATAAACTGAAGCAAAATCACACAGCCATATAACCATATGCACAACAAATTAACACATAGAACATTAATTGGCGGAAAAAACAATGGGCCATCATGTGGTCTCTCATGCTCATGTATTTCCCTCTTATTCAAATAATTTAATAGTATACATGAGCAAGTGGTCTTAAGATAATGCGTCTATCTTAGACTTACTTGGTTGAGACAATTTCTCAACTTACACACTAATTTAGGAGAGCTAGTTGGAGAGAATCTCTCATCCAAACTAGAATCCTTGGTTTGAGGAATTCTCATGATTTTATTTATTTAATTGGATTTATTATTGATTTTTAAGAGAGTGGGGCTAACATTCCCCTCCTCAATGATAAATCCAAAATGAACAAGGAACCATCTTCCAAGTTCTCAAGTTGATCCTCAAAAAAACATTGCCTAAAAAACCACCAAAACTGAATGCTGGAAAAAACTCAAAGCTGAAGAGAACATGAATCAACTGCATGCTTGATTCATCTCTGAATGTCGCTTGACAACTCCATCATGTGCCAAGATGCAAAAGAATCCAATTGTCCTTTGCTTGAAAAAAGCACCCAATGTCCACTGACACAATTTGATGAATGCCCACTCGCGTATTTGTTGATGATGATCACCCACTAGCTGATGAAGACGCCCACTGGCTGCTTCGCTGATGTCGTCAAGACTTTCAGTCTGACAACCGCTTGTCATTTTCATTGAAATTTTCCCCCCTTTGTTAGCTAAAAGGAGAGAAAATCATCTGCATCTGAGATATGAACTCCCCCCCTTTAGGTGTAGGAGAGTTTCATTGTTGTACTCCCTCGTTCAACTGCACAAGAGTACCATCGTTATTTGACTGTTGGCTGCAATATGTGTGAGTGAATCCGATTTTAAAACTTATACAATCTTCTGGATGTGGATGACCATTCCCAGAGATCAATCCATGAATCTTCAATCTGGGTGACTGTCGTTGGTTGTGTTTGCAGCATTTCTCTAATGAATGACTCTGCTTGCCACAATGGTGACAAGGATGGAGATCAAAACACTGATATTCCAGATGATCGGTTCTTTGACAATGATAACATTTCAGTTTGTTTGCAACTTGAGTTTGTCTGTATTGTTGTTTGTCTTCATGGCTTGCTGATTGTATTTGATTAAGAAATCTTGCACTGATGAACTTGATCAACTTAGAATAATCGGGGATATGCAAGTTGTTTTCATCTTTGTCATATCCTAATCCTCATCGATTTTTGTTACTTTGAAGTTCTTCCCATGGCTTGATGATGGGTTTGGAAGAAATTTGAACAAGAACAACTTCAACACTTTAAGTTGGTTGGATGAATGAATTCGAATGATCAACTATATCTGGAAAGGACGTGGGAGCAACACGCTTCTCTTGCAACTCAATTCTCTGCAGTTGCGATTCTAGTTGAAAGAACTCAATCGTTTCATGTGCATGTTGAAGATGCACTTGAATGTCAACAAGAGTGGTTTTGCTAATGTGCGCCATGTCGTCGATTGATGATAACATTAAATTGTGACGAATTTGGGACAGTTGAATGTGTGTCGCCATGTTGTCTTGCTTACTTTGAAGTCAAGCTCGCTTGGTGTAGAAGTCGTGCTTAAAAATTGCACATTCAAGTTGATCACTGAAATGGCAGGCTCACTTGGACTGTTTGCTAATTGCTAATGCTTTAAGCACTTGCTTGAATTGTTGACTTGACGCTCACTTGATGACAATCACTTTGCTTGAAAAGAACTTTATGAATGTTGTAATGAACTTTACACAGGCTCGCTTGTTGTGCATTGAACTGTCGCACTTGATTTGGTTGATTATTGCATGCTCGCTTGCTTTCACACTTGCTTGCTTTGATTGTTTGAATGATGATTGCTTTAAACATTGGCTTGATTTGATACTCACTTGAACTTGCCTAATGGATTACTGACACTTGTGAGTTCTTGAATGTACTCACTAAATGTGATGATTTGTTAAAAAAAGGAAAGGGTGTCAAACACTGTCAAAAATGCATCCAAGATACAAATGACAAGTTCAATCTTGATGACTCAGTTGAAGACTTACTTGACTTAATGTATTCACCTTAACAATTCAAATTAGGGTGTCGGTTACAACTGAGAATGCACCCGTACAATTCAGTTAAAACATGTTTATTTTCAAGTGATACAAAAAGTGTTGATGATGTTGATGTCATCGTGGCTTGAAATGTTTGATTTATAGCGTCATTAACTTGATGGCGTGAACTAGCTGTTGTGAAATGTTGTTGCAAAATATTACTTTTATCAAGTCGATAATGTGATGCTTTGTGCTTATGAACTTAATTGATTATGAGAGCTTTGATTTCAGGAGCTTGATTGATGACTTGTATATGTAAACTTTCTTATGTGCATGTAGTTGTTTTGTTTAAGCATAATAAAGAGTGTTTTACAAATTCGACTCAAATCATGCAAGTCATGCACACACATTCATTGCACACGGTGTACCTAAGATCCCCTTATTCAATTTTGGGCGGATCTAGGACTCAAGCACCACCAAAAAGATATGATTTTATTGAACTATGGGAGTACATCAACCTTCACCTTCTCAAGCAATGATAAATTCAAGCTCACACACCCTTGAAGCAACTTCATAATTACAACTTTAAATTTGACTTGACTTTGAAATGGACTTGATTGAGTCACTCCAAAAATTACAAACTAAAATCACTTCAAAACTAGAAATAAAAACCATACCTTATTTCTTCACAACTTATCTCTCCATTAAAAAACTTCAAATAAAATCTCCTTATTTCTCAAAAAATTTACAAACAATAAATATAGCTTATCTCTTCAGTAAAGGCTTCTTCACTTCTTAGATTCAACTTTAAATTTCCAAAAAAAAACTTTAAGAAGCTCGAATTTTTATTTTTTTCCTCGCTATCCTCCATGCTAGCTGTTGGTTGGCTTAAGCTGGCTCACGTTGGCTGGCTTTTTTGTTGGTTGACTTCTTGCTCGCTTATGCTGGCTGGCTTCCTGCTGGCTCATGCTCGTTGAAAGCATCTAAAGGTATCTTTAAAACTTCTTAAATTTCTCTCAATTTCACCACCAGTTTCAATGTCAAATCCCTTTGCATACTGTGCAACTCTGTGGGATTTTCTTTGAGGATTCATCTGATATATTTGAGGGTTGTCTTTGCTTTCAAAGGTTTTGCGAGCCGTGAATGATGCGGTACATCCACTCAATGCTCGAAAAGTGGAGGCATCAGATATGTTTCCCGCATGAATCTTGCATAGAAGCATTGACGCTGGATGAGTGTAGGTATTTTCTACCTGCGGAGATCTTTGAGCAGTGGTCAGCTGTAATGGTGGAGGCAGAAATTTCCGAAGCCCTAAAAGTATATTGTGCCTTTTTTCACTGCTCTGGACTTCTTGTCAAGGAAAGTTTTGGAACCTTGGATGTGGAGGACGTGGAAATGGCAGAATGTGGAGGACGTGGAAATGGCAGAATGCCCCTTCTACAATAGATTGTTCTACGCGCGCTGCAAGGCTCCGTGGCATGCAAATCTACAGTGTTGCCTGCCACCGACAAAACTTAGGCGGATTTTCTACTTCTCAAGCTTGTCGAGGATAGTAAGTGGCTCCGTTGTGGAAAGTGCAAATCGATGGTTGAATTGATCTATGGATGTAATCACTTATTTCTAAAGGAATATTTATCACAAGTGCATAGATTCCCAGATGATGTCTAGACCATATACAAGAAAATATGGCAGGCCTTGTGGGTATAACTCTCTTGTTGAGAACACCATTCCCTTCGCTCACTATTACCCTGAATCATACGCACTTGATAACTATAAGCTTAATCAATTCGAACCCAACACCCGTTCCAAGGAGAAAACTGGTGCTCTATAGTAAGAAAGAATGTTGCCTCTGCAACGCGCTCAAGGACAAGCTACACACTGCATTCATGGTTGGCGGCGATCATTCTCTCACCAA
Source organism: Pinus taeda (assembly GCA_000404065.3). Taxonomy (NCBI): domain Eukaryota; kingdom Viridiplantae; phylum Streptophyta; class Pinopsida; order Pinales; family Pinaceae; genus Pinus; species Pinus taeda. Next base: position 86,892 of record APFE031246792.1, on the reverse strand, counting down.
CTTCGAACTTGAGGTGAGGGACATCTCCACAAATCCCCAGTGGGAGAAGGCGTACCAATATGAAATCCTGGTCTTGGGACAGATACTTGCTAATGGCTCCGAGGAAAACCTCCCCAAAATGTCTCCACGTTTCACTGCCGAGCAAGTTCAACAGAAATTGGCAGCTCTATTGACATAACTTATGGATTTAAAAATCATTGATTAAAATCATTTTACCTCTATAAGAGTATTTGAGCCTTATTTCTATTCCTAGTTACAAAACGCTAATCTGTAGTATTAAAATTCCTAAGCATTCATGTTCGTTTTTCTTTTGCCATAAGAAGGCCAAAATGGCTTCATATAGTTGTAGTCATTTATGGCAAAGTAATCAATTTGGACAAAGTACTGAAGAAACAAAAGACATTTCACCTGAATTTGTAAAGCCACTCTGATACCAATTGAAAAATGCTTACTACATGAAGAAAAAATCACACACATAAAATAAACTTAATAAAATAAACACTCAGAAATATAGAAAACAGACATGGCGGAAAAGGTAAAGAGCCATCATGTGGTCTCTCATGCTCATGTATTTCTCTCTTATTCAAATAATTTAATAATACATTTAAATACATGAGAAAATGGTCTTAAGATAGTGCGTCTATCTTAGATACACTTGATTGAGACAATTTCTCAACTTACACACAAAATTAGGAGAGCTAGTTGGAGAGAATCTCTCATCCAAACTAGAATCCTTGGTTTGAGGAATTCTCATGATTTTATTTATTTAATTGGACTTATTATTGATTTTTAAGAGAGTGAGGCTAACATAAACATCATCATAATCATGATCACAACATAACTACCAGATAGCATAAGGTCAAGGTTAAGAGAACTCCCTTTATCTGTTCATAGCACGCACAACATCAAGAACAACGATTCCCAACATAGTCAAGACCTCTGATGCCTCAAGTCCATTTACTTTACCTTTCCTACTACATTTCTCATGATTGTACTGCCACTGTCCATTTACATCAATGGACTGAACCAATCCAACTGATTGTCATATTCTTACCTTCAACTTCCCTTACTCATGCACCAAGCTTCATCTAAATATTACATTTCCTATTGGATTTCATTAATCTCTTCCCGAGCTCCATCTACTTTCCTCTTTCCCAAACCAATTCCCGAGACCCTCAGAACATAAAAGGAAAGACCAAGAAGAAAACCATGAAAACCAATAGCAATATGACATCACAACAAATTGGCAAGGCCTTGCACCAGACATAAACAAGGACACAAATCAAGCATAACAAATCACAGAAGACCAAAACTACAAGACTAAGAACAAACACCATGACTCAATCCCTATGGTTTCCAATGCATCCAAGGGAAAATCTCAACCCGAGCTTTCTTCAAGATTTCATGGCAGTTTCTTTCCATGCAATTCCCGTATCATAATGCCATAAACAACTCAACTATTACCTTGTCACACTAATACTGAGCATGTTTCCCTGCAACTACTCACGCATATCAATCACATGTTCCAAAGATCAAGACAATATATCTATGAATTTGAAATCAACTTTTACCAAGACTAACAACCATGTCACACTCAACAATCAACTCACATTCATCAATCATAATACATAATGCTACAACTATCACCTACTTACACTCAAATACATATCAGTTGTCTCAACACCTAATGTGTTAGCACAACCATCTTAAAACAATACCATTCATTCATGAAATATTACATACACATACTCATATCATGTTATCAATCAAACATTCAAGCAAAAAATAGACAAAATAGTAGACACCAAACACTCAAACATCAAATAGAAAACATAATCGAATATTCAAACATCAAGTATACGACATATGCAAATTCATACCTTAATGTATCTCATGGGAGGCTATCTTTTCCACACAATCAATCTAGATTAGCATGATATAACTTCACAACATATCAACTCAAACATAAATAACGTCATGATATTCATAACAGTAACTAGCAAATAGGTTCACCTCATAAGCTCATAAACAATTTCCATTCATGCATAACAATCACATATGCACCGTTAGTCTAGATTAGTATGACACAATATCATAAACATATCAACTCATATCTGAATACCATAACCCTACCCATCGGCATAGATCAATCCAAATTAGCACGATATATATAACATCAAGTTCTTGATTGCAATAACCATAATCATCAAGTTAACTATCATATATCAATCAACAAGTTGACATAAAACAAACTTATCAACAACATATAACATAATCATCAAGTTAATTATCATATAGCAAACAACAAGTTAACATATAACATACTTATTAACAACGTATAACATAATCATCATATTAACATAAAACAACAACAACAACAATGCATATAACAAGTTATTATCATTCATGACAATTTGACACGTGCATATGACCACATTGATTCACTAACATCTACCATGCATGTAACCATAACAACAATAAAATGAAAAACATGTATATAACCCTAATGCATATAAAAATCCATTAACTAACATACTTGCATGCCAAACATACAACACTTGCATGACAATCTTCTCTTACCACAAAGTCTAGTGTTGCAACCTCACTCTGATGGTCTGCATCTTCTGCTCTATCTGCATCTACTGATCTACGAAAGTTAATTCACCATATAGAGCAAAAATCATAAACATGCAAAATGAAACATCAAACATGCATTGAGATCTATCTAGGGGAAAAAAACTGCTCAAAACCTCTTCCTATATGTATTGCATTAATCAAAGAATAGAGATGAAATGCATATGTTTTCTCAAGTATGAGCACACCATGAAAGTGTATAGTTTATCCCTCTACCTCACTGACTGACTCTATCCAACACTTAGCCAATTTTCAAGCCCTTCAAGCTCTTATTTCCTTCCGTTGTTCCTCCAAGAAATTAGCCAATATTATTTAGGAATTTCTCACTATTGGATTGTGCAATTTCTCTAGGTCCTTCCTCTGAATGCATGCACCACCTGTACACATGGGAATATGCTACCACTGATAGTACATTGCCTTGGAATCTCCATTTCAACTGAGTAACTCAAATTATCTACATGCAACAATTATTTTGGGTTGACTGATTCATTAACTGGTTGATTATTGAGTGTGGTTGAATTTCCACTTCCACAACTTATCCTCCACTAGTTCATCTAATAGTTGGAACTAGTTTAACTAGAAATAAATCAAATTAACTAAAATAAATTGCTAAAAACCTCGAGCTTCCCTAATTTGAATTAACCGAATTAACTGAGTGATAAGTGCCATGCCACCTCAGTTAACTACCTCCAAGATTTCTGCTGAACTAGAAATTCCTATTTTCTCTAGTTTGACCAAGGCAAAGTCAAACTGAGATTTTCTAGTTGCATTTTCAACATACCATGGTAGGTGCCCCCTCATGATTGGTCATGTCCTTAAAGACAAGCCTCTTCTATTTTAATCATTCTTTAGTTAATTATTATTATTATTATTATTATTGTTATTATTATTATATTCATAACATAGCAATGATCGCAAGGGGAGTACGTGTGTTGCCATTAATGCCAAACAGGAAGATTGTTGATATGTGGTTGTCATTGATATTAACCAAGCAGTACTAGGAGATGCCCCACCCTTTTGTCCACCAAAATGACATGGCAATTCATGGATTTTCATGTCAAGATCACTCTTAATGGATTCTCCTCGTCAAGTTGATTATGGTGGTATGTCATGAGACTCTTCACGGTTTGGGAGTTCTACTCATTTGAAGATGAAGCCCCCATCTTGTGGGAAGAAAAACCCAAAGGTTAATAAGGTGGCATCTCTATTTTAACCAAGTCAAAAAGTTAAGGCATATGTCTCTTCTCCAACAAATAAGGATATTGCAAAAATAATTACTCTAAAGGGCCTCCAAAATTTAATTTTAAAATCGTGTATCTAATGAAGGGGTTTTGGTCATAAAGATATTTTGAATTCAAAAACCCCAAAGGATCTTCCTCTCTACAAATTAAATTTAAAATTCAAATTTCTCCCTCCAAAAAGGAAATTTGATTGCCTCATGGAAGCCCCTCCATAAATTATAATAAGGCATGTATCCTCCCTTCTAAGTATGTAATTTAATGCAGTTACCGTGTGACATTGTTTTGAAATTATTATTCGGCCCTAAGGAGCTTTGATCAGATCATACGGTAGGATTTAAGGTGTTTTGGTTTATTTTGTGGGATTCATCATCTTCTGTTGCAAGAGCAAAGACTTTGGCCCTCTTTAGGGCACCAAATCCTAATACAACAGATGTGCTTTGTGATTGTAGAGGCTCAAGGTTAGCGGAGTTATTAATTGTTTGAGCATCTATTGTTTGGCTCAACCTTCATTAGGGCATCCAAATACCATGAATAAAACTTCATTATTTATGTGGCTTGGTTACCTGAGATCATTTGTGGACCCTTGATGACTTTTGAAGTATGATTTGTGCAGAACAAAATCAAATTTTGTAGCCCTAATCCTGCGTCATTTATATCCTATTAAGTGATATCTTAAGTCTATGCTTGTGAGACTACATCCACAGCTTGGGAATAATTTATTTCAAGAAGAAATACTTAAGTTCTTTGGAACAATCAAGTTCTAATTGCCAAATCTCTCCAACCACTGTGATACAAATCCTAAGTAGTTTAAAGGTATTTTGATACTAAATTTGCAGTAGTATTTTTGCAGCCTAATCCTATGGAGTGGATCTACTAAACACAGAAGTATGTGTTCTTCTTATCTAGCGAAGATTCAACTCAAAATACTATAACTATCACTTATGTGTTGGAAACTATGATAGTCATATATATACACTATTGTATGCATCCTTTTTAGCCGACCTCAATGAATTAAAGCGTATGGCCAGCAGTCTGGAGTCTTGAAGTAGAAATAATCAATTCTTCTTGTTGAAACAATTACAAGTAACATTCCTTCTTAGAGACGAACAACAACATTAAATAGTGGCTTGTTTATCAAGCATATACCTATTCATGAATTTTCTGGCTATGAAGTCAAGCCGGCCACACTAAGAATCACTGCAACACCAAATCAATTCAGTGACAACATTCAAACATCCATGAAAGGATCCTACAACAGTCAAAGGTATGGTTTACTTTAGCAATTGTTGCTTTTATAATCTCAGTTCAATGCTCTTGTTTTGAACTCGGAATTTGAAGTTTCAATAAGACAGAAGACTAAATTTATTTAGTGAATAGCCGGTCACCATTTATTGTTGCACAAACAAGGAAATGAAAGTACAGTATATATGTTTGTGATACTTTTCAAAGTAATCGGTTTGAAATAGACAGTGGCATGATCTCAAGTCAAAACTCGAAGGTATAGTTGTACTCCTTCAACAGAAAGAAGATTGCAATTTTTGATCATCAAAGAGCTTTATACTAGATAGTAGAGTTTCATTGAGGAGACTGAGGCAGTATTGAATATATCATCACCACCAATTTGCAGCATATATGTAGAGAGAGCAATTTTTGGCATCAACACAGCTATCAAGCATCTAATCTTCTAGCAAGCATTCATTCAGTAAGAGTTGAAGCAACACTAAGTCATCAATAAAAACATGGAATTGAACAGAGGGACAATTGAGCAACATTGGGTACAGCATGATTTGGCAATAAATGAGTTTTGAACTAGTGTTTTGTTAGGATTTCATTGTAATATTATTGCAGGAGCTCATTGTAAAGTGGCTCATTATCCCTGGCATGGGAGCCCACAATAGTTATCAAAACACATTGTCATTTTCAAGGTGGTTGGGTGTTGCTAGGAACGTGGTTGAAATCACCTTCACATTGGAGCCTGAAAACACTTCAAGGAGGTACAGGGGTACTAGGGCAAGTTAGAGCTTGTTAGGATGTTGAAGCGTCCTTCCAATTGGAGCTGTAAAATTGAATGTTTTTCTAGAGTACTAGGGAGTTGGGACATCCCTTTTCAGTTGGCGTTGAAGCATTTGATGTACTCAAATTTATTAGAAAAGCATTAAATGGTTTTTTTGTCCTAAAGGGGGGTTTTCCACCTAAAAAGTCTTGTGTCTACTATCTATTACTCATTTATGCTTTAATTTGATCCTGAAAATTAATTAATTCTCTGAAAATATTAATAAGTTACTAATTGCTAAGAAATATTGATTCACCCCCCTCTCAGTGTTTCCAACAATGTTGGTTACTACTATTGTTCTCTTTAAATAGATAGAGTTTATGTTTTCTCTTTGAGTTATTAATTCTATTATAATAGTATGTAGATAGGGTTTTCTTGATCGAAACATGTGTAGGAGAGAGTTTTTTCTCACTATTTGAGTTGTTCATTCTACTATAATAGTATGTAGATAGGGTTTTCTTGATCGAAACATGTGTAGGAGAGTGGTTTTTGTCCCATACTTCTTTGGCTAAGTCACAATTCATGACTTTTGTAGATTCAAAGTCAATGATTCCATTAGTGATGGAATTTAAAGCTTTGGCATTTGCAATGTAAGCTTTCCTTTCGTCTTGATCAATTGGAAGAGTGGAAGGAGCAATGTACCATTCAAAACAAAATGCCAAACTTCAGGTCCAAGGGACATTTAGTAGGACATTCTTTTCTTCCAAAAACCAAAATTTGTGGCATCAAACAAATGAAGCCTTCCTGACACTTCTTGATTTTTTATTGTGACTAAGAATCCTTCTTCCCACTGTTAGTCTGATTATGAAGAAGTCGGCTCTAAAACCAATTGTTGGAAATATTGAGAGGGGAGTGAATCATTATTTTCTTTCAATTGTTATTATTACCAGTTAGATTCTTCATAATTTAATCAAAGAAATGTATAAGAATAATTTTACTGAGTATAAAATAATAAGTACAATGTATGACAATTATTGCTAAGCACCAACTTGGTCTTTGATGAGGCTTCGACCTATAAAGCTTCAACCCTATCTTCTCCAAGGCACCAACCTTGTGTTTATGGGAACCTACTCAAAGGACACCAATCCTTCAATTAAAAAGTGCATGAAAGACTTACTTCAACAGCTAATCATCTTCTCCACAAGACTGCTTCATATTTCAATATGCCCATTGTCCAAGATCATCAAGCTCTTTTACTTGTACAAGCTTCCAAAACAAGGATGAAACAGGAGTTATTCTTACAAGAAGAGGTGTATAAGACGTTTCTTAAGGTTATTATAGCACTGAGCCTCCACAAGGTTAAAAGTTTCAGGTCCAAGCTCTTATATAAGTGATTGTCTAAGCCTCTCCATAGTTCTAGACTCCCATGAGACCTTGTCACAAATTTTGCTACACAATTGTTCCTACTTCGATTTTGTTCTTACTTTATCTATTGATTTGTAGGGGATTTAATGAGCAGTTTGCTATCTATCGGTAGTTGCATGTATGAAACAGTTTTATATAGAAGAACCAATTTAAGGACTCCTCATTCAAAGCCTAAAGGTGCTTAGCTCTTTTGGATAGTGGCAACATAATGGAAATAATAATAACCAACTTGTGAATCTCTTTATTTTCCTTACTTGTAAACCCTTTTTAAAATCATGCTACAACAGGGCAATATTATCAGAACTAGATTGTTCATTGAACCAGGACCAGGAACTGGCCAGAAACGAAACAAAGGGTAAAAAAACAAGACTGGGAACCAGCCAGAACTGGACTGGAACTGGTAAAAATATCAAAACAAAAAACTGGACCGGGAACTAGCTGGAACCAGTAAAAAAAACCAATCAACCAAAAATATATCAAATATTTAAATTTCAAAGAAAAACATGCGAAAATTTCTTAAATTGCAGTGACTGCTAACTGACTAGCAGTTTATTTGTTTTGTGGCAAATAATGAATAAATCACACTGCAATTCTTCACGATAAAAATATGCTATGGAAGTAAAATCAGGGACTGAGTAATAGATGCACACATAAAAATAGACACCAATATTTTGGACTAAAAGTCCCTGGAAAAACTCGAAAGGGAAACCGGTGCAATAGATAAAGGTTTATTTTATTATTATGCAGCAAATTTTGAAGTACAATAATATCAATGCCCAATTGGCAATCATCCAGCAAATATGCTGGCAAAATTATTTAGAGAAAATTTTCTCCCTCAATCAATTCAGCGTCTTTTGGACTACTCAAACCGCAAACTAGCAAACTCAGACTCTGCCTGGAATTTGCACTGCGGACTCTGAGCTATACGAACAGGCCCAGATCTGCCTTCAACTAGGCCATCTAGCCTCCCTCTCTTGGCAAATTTTTCTTTGCCTCCCAGACTCAGATTTGGGATTCGACCACCGAAACAAATTTCTTCCGGCAACTCGCGTTATTCGACTAGCTAACTTGCACTACATGTATGATGTACAACTCTCTTTACACCAACATAGATCCATTTTAGATACAGATCTAGCATGAGCCGAGAGGGATCCAATTTCTTCACATCCCAATTTTTTATGAACTGACATTATTTAAATATTTTGTATAGTTTATTAAAAAAAGTATATTTCTAAATTTTTTAAAATTTTTATTTGGGCCGACATGAGTAAAATTTCAAATTTGATGACGGACAGAGAGAGAATTACACATCATATTGCGCTATAGAATGAGCATCTCGGCTCAAAAATAATTCGGCCTCCCTTTTCCTGCCTCTCTAAAACTGGAAACTGCTAGGAAATTCTCTGGAAATTTGCTCTCTAATTTTCTACTACTCCCTCTCTCCGATGCTCTCTCTAGCTCAAACTGTGCACTCGCTGAAGTGTGAACTGGGTAGTTCGATCTGCCAAGGTAACTGATGCTCCATGTGTTTCTCTCCATCTCTTCGAGCTGCTCTTATAATCTCTCGTTGACCCTTCAAGGGTGGAGATTAAATCTCAATCAACAGCTAAGATCAATTAAACTTCATCAACATAAGTCTCTAGAGCAATTTTGAACATCCTTAATAAATTAACTTTCATTAACCAACTTTCCTAAGTTAAACTTAGGAAATAATTTAATTATTGGCCAATTAATCTAATTAAGAAGTTTTGGAGCTAGATCTCGTGAAATCATTTCTAGGTATTGTAGATCTTGTGTTCCTTAATCTCTTAGCACTATCTGAGACTAGAACACTTGTCTGGTGCTACCAAAAATCCATAAACTAACAAAACATATATATTCATGTGCATCCATATAAATTCAAACCATTTATACACAAATATGAAAAAGTTCTCATTTACATAGCAAATAAGAGTGCATAATACCAAAATAGCACTTAGTGCAATACATCGTTGAAACAAAATACATCATAAAAGAAGACTCTAAATGGCCTTCTGAGTTCAAAAAAAGCATGATACTAAACTACAATACTACTAGTACTAATCAAAATCATCATCCTCGCCCTCGTCATCTTCATCCTTAGAATTATTAGACTAAGAATCTATAGTGGAATTCCAACTTGATTCCCCTAGCCCTAAAGGTGGAGGTGAGTCCATTCCATCCAAGAAAGATCTTCATTGTCAAATGTTGGTTCCTAGGTCTCTACAACCCACTCTAATGATGGATCAAAGTCATCCAAAGTTATGTTGTTTGATTCAACTATCTTGTTCGGCAATTGGTTATGACTCAACCTAAAGTTGTACTGAACATAAACTATGTCAGTCAACCATTTTTGCTCCAAACAGTTCCTCATTTTGGTGTGTATACACTCAAAAAAACTCCAATTTTATTCACACCTTGAAACACTGCATGTTTGGCTCAGTATCTAAATTGCAAATCTCTACAAATAAGGGCATTGACTACCAAATTGTTGCCATCAATAGGCTACAATAAGAGTTGAAAGAAAATAAGTATTAGCAAATGGCTTTGGAAGTTTGAAACATGGATTGAAGTCTTTTAATGAGTAAGATAATTTCAAAACTTTGACATTTCTTACTCGGTAGATCCTTTGTTCTACTTCTTATAACCATAGACATGCCAAAGGTATCAATACTCTTGTTGAAAATGAAGAGTCGATTATGTATCTGATCATAAATCTCGGAATATTGGATCATGCACTCAATGCATTTGTACAATCATTCTTTTAACTCCCCATCTACTTCAAAATATTTATTGTATAAGAACCTTCAAAGTTCAAAAGGCAAAAAACATTCATTGATTGATTTTGGATGTTTGTCAAAGCTTTTCTTAATTTTAATGAATAAAAAAACTTATAAACTTCGAAAAAATAAAATTTCATACTTTGGGTTTATGTAATAACCACTTGCATGTAAAGGCCTATGGAGTTATTGGTTCCATCTTTCATCAATGATTCTCCATAGAGGAAGATACTTTTGTCTTTTATCCCCATATGTTGTCTTTATTACCACTTTGGTCTGATCCATGGCCTCATAAACAAAACCCATGGCGGGTTTATCACCATCCACCATTCGCAACACTCTCACAAGAGACTCACTAAATAACAATATCTCTTTTGCCTTTCTCTAGAAAGATTTTTCAAACACTTTGTCAGCCACCTCTTTCCCTTCAGTGCTTTTTCCCACTAAGATGCATTCCATTTATGACAAACAAACATGTTACTCAAGTTGCCTTTTTGTTGAACATGGGATTGCAATGAAAGAAAATTTGTTGCAAATCATGTGATGGTTGACCAAACAAGCTCTCTACCCTTAGTGTGTTTCCTCAAAAGGTTTAAAACCCATGAGTGGTCGTAGATGTATCTAGTGATAGATTTTGCTTCTTTCACACACTTCACCCACTCAATTTTACCAATGTCCTCAAAAACGATGTTCAAAAAATGAGCTGCACATGGAGTCTACCAAATGGTGAGGTGTTTTTCTTCCAACATCCTTCTAACTACAACACAGTTGGAGGCATTATCTGTGATAACTTGTACAACATTGTCAACCCTTACTTCCGTAACCACTTCCTCCAAAAGATGAAATTGTAATTGTTTATCCTTCACCTAATCAAATACATCCACTAATTTTAAAAACGTGGTACATTTTGGGCAAGCAATTAAGAAATTTAAAATGGTCTGAGATCTTCCATCAGTGCATCCATCAGATATAAGTATGCACCCTGCTGTAGTCCATGAGTGCTTAAACTCTACAAGGTACTCTTCTATTTTTTGGACTTCCATTTTGTAAAAGTGACCACCTAATATCATGAAAACTAGAGTATTTGATGCTCAAACCACATGCAATTATAGCATCAATCAAAAGTTGATAATATGGAAAGTAAGCAGCGTTGAAAGGTATATTTGCATCATACCACCATTTTAAATGCATTCTCAAGCATCTTCCTTCTCTAACTTCTTCCACTTGGCATCAACAGTGGGTTAAGCACAAAGGGTGGTGTGAGGTACAAAGAAAGAGCCAAAATTCCCTAAACATGATCTTTTCAAACTAAAAGAACTAGAGCTAAAAGCAGACACATGTGTAGGAATTTACAGGGTAAGTTCCTCAGACAGAACACCAAAAGACACCGCTCACAACCAGATCACAGATCAATACACCAGTATTTTTGACGTGGTTAAAACCCTCAAAGAGGGAAATAGTCCACGGCCTGAGCCAACTTGGCCACTTCAGGCAATTTAGTAATAAAAGAATGAAAATTTACATAAGCTTCTCTCATGAACAGTTAACCTACAAATGACCCTCCATGCTCTTTAAATAGAGATCATGGACCAATTAGGTGTTAAGCCACGAATCAAGTGTCGGTAATACTGACGAGAGAATGAACCGTCGGATCACTA
>APFE031246792.1:38665-70593 GCA_000404065.3 Pinus taeda | reverse complement strand
ATTTTCAAGTTGATTGGCTCTAAGTTCATTTTTTATTCCAAAAACTTTAGTAATCTGCTTCATTGCTTCTTCATGAGTATCAAGTTCTGCAATATGGAATCTAAGATCTGGAGAAATAGACATCCCTATCAACCCACGTGTTTGATCTTGCCTATTTTCCCATTTAGCTGTCTTATCTTCATCTTTAGGTTTGGTTTCTTGGCCCGAGGCTATTCTGTAAAAACCTTTACTTCTAAGTAAATCCACAATGTAGGACCACCATTGGAAGTAGTTGGTGCTATCAAAAATAACTTAGCATGGACTTTCCATTTTAACAGAAACTAAAGCTATATATGCTGAAACTAAGTGTTCCAATGGAAAGATCTCAAAAAATTAGGCTGGTTCAAAAAAACAGCTCTGAAAACGGCTTTCGGATGAAGAAGTTATGGCTTTTTGAAGAAAAGTTGATAAAGGCGCCGACGAAGTGCGGGAATGTGCGGAAATGAAAAAAAACGCCCCCTTCCCAGAAAATGAGACTTGAGCTCAAGACCTCTACTCTCATAAATTAGCTTTGAACCAAGTGAGTTAAACAAAAAGTTTGAGAGAGAGAGACGGGGGGGGCTTTGTTTTTTTTGGTCACCGAAGCTTTGGGTTGCGTGCTTGCTTGAGAAAGCTCTTTTTCCCTACAAAACAAAAAAAACAAAACCCAACACGGACATACAAAAAAAACAAACTTACGGCTTAAAATCAGCTTTACCCAGAAACTAAATATTTTCCTCAATGTTTCTGATTTTCCGAGATCACACTAAGGCGCAGCGGAAAAGAGCATACGCATGAGAAAAATCCTTCCTTTCTGTTTCTGATTTGCCCAGATCACACAGAGTCGCAGGGCAAAGAACATACGCAGAAATGAAAGGTATAGATCTGGTAATAAAAAAGAAGCTAAATAAACTGAAATAATAAGCAGAGAGAAAAATAACTAGAAACTGCAAAAAAACACAGTATACCTCCAGATCTTAAAAATGACGTAGCTAGGGCTACCAGAAACCTTTTCGCGTGAAACAAAAGGGGTTCCTCACTGGAACAAATGCTCATAAAACAACAGAGCAGTCCTCTCGGCCCGAAAGCAGTCAGAAACAGCATATCTAGGAAATGGCAATCGGATGCAGTTCTACCTCTTCAGATTTGGATCACCAATGGACGCGGCCCTCAAATAGCTCTGATACCATGTAGGAATTTACAGGGTAAGTTCCTCAGACAGAACACCAAAGGACACTGCTCACAACCAGATCACAGATCAATACACCAGTATTTTTGACGTGGTTAAAACCCTCAAAGAGGGAAACAGTCCACGGTCTGAGCCAACGCGGCTACTTCAGGCAATTTATTAATAAAAGAATGAAAATTTACATAAGCTTCTCTCATGAACAGTTAACCTACAAATGACCCTCCATGCTCTTTAAATAGAGATCATGGACCAATCGGGTGTTAAGCCACGGATCAAGTGTTGGTAATAACGATGAGAGAATGAACCGTCGGATTGTAAGTTACAAAAGTACATAGTAAAGAAACACACTTTACCTAACTCTATACTAGACCAAGTTATACTTAACTATTCCTATGTGTCGGAATATCCTAACAACATGCTCATCTCCAAGTCTAATAGGGAAACTAGAGAATTATTCAAAACTAGGGATATGTACTTCAAGATCAGGGTCCATGAAATGAGCATCATCTTTTTTACTTTTGTCGATCCTTTTTAACGTTCTCCTCTTTTCTAGCTAAGAAGGCTTCAATCAAACCCATCATATGACCTTTTAGGTCATTAAAGACTTTCTAACAAGGTTCTACTTGGCCTTTTGACAAGATTCTACTTGGCCTTTCAAATGAGCTAAGTGTCTTTTAATCCTATGGATCCCCCCACCTTTAATATGATCCAGCATGGTTACATTGTCAATTGAATGATGACGAGAAAAAAGCTTGAAGGTATTTAAAAGCACGGGATCCATAGGATTGAAGGACACTTGGCTCATTTGAGAGGCCAAGTAGAACCTTGTAAGAAAGTCTTTGATGACCTAAGAAGTCATATGATCGGTTTGATTGAAGCCTTCCTAGAGAAAAAAGCAAGAACAATAAAGTTATAAAGGACAGACAAAAATAAGAAAGATAATGCTCATTTCATGGACCCTGATCTTGATGCACATATTTCTAGTTTTGAGAGATCCTTTAGTGTCCATGTTAGACTTGGATATGAACATGTATCTGCTTCTAGCCCTATTTCATCCAGTTTGAAAAGGGCACATGCAGGAAAACTTGACTTTTTTTTGTACCTCGAACCACCCTTGGTGCTCAAGCCACCATTGATAGCAAATGGAAGAAGATGGAGAGGAAGGTTGCTTGGAAATGCATCGCTGGATGGTGGTATGATGCAACTATACCTTTCAATGTTGGTTATTATCCATATTATCAACCTATGATTGATGTTATAGATGCATGTGGTACGGGCTTCAAAGGTCCTAGTTTTCACGATATTAGAGGGTCACTTTTACAAAATGATGTCCAAAAATAGAAAAGTCCCTTACAGAGTTCAAGCACTCATGGACCACAATATAATGCACAAATATGTATGATGGATGGACTGATAGAAAGATTCTGCACCATTTTAAATTTCTTAATTGCTTCCCCAGAAAGCACAATGCTTTTGAAATTTGTGCCTCTAATCAGGAGAAGAATGCAAAGTTATTATTTCGTCTTTTGGATGAAGTGGTTATGGAAGTAGGGGTTGGAAATGTTGTACAAGTGATCATGGATAATGCCTCCAAATGTGTTGTAGCTAGAAGGATGTTGGAGAAAAAAACACCCCATCATTTGGTGGACTCAATGTGCAACCCAGTGTTTGGACCTCATTCTTGATTGGTAAAATTGAGTGGGGGAGCGTATTGAAGAAGCAAAATTTGTCACTAGATACATCTACAACCAATTATGGGTTTGAAACTTATCAAAAAACACACCGAGAGTAGAGCGCTTGTTCGGTCAACCATCACACAATTTCCAACAAATTTTCTTTGATTACAATCCCTTATTCAGTAAAAAGACAACTTGAGGAAGATGTTTGCATGTGATGAATGGAATGCATCTCAATGAGGAAAAAAGGTTGAAGGGAAAGAGGTCGTTGATAGTGTTAAAATTGGCAACTAGGGCCAAACTCCATGTGGATCATCTTATTAATGGCGGATGATATTTTTCTTGGATCCCTCTCATCAAGAAGTGTAGGATTGATCTAAAGATCATCCGATTCCGATAAGTATTCATGGAGATATGAATTTATTTGTGTTATGGGACAATTCGTTAAGGTCAACCAGCAACCAAATAAACCCATGTGCTCAACATTTTACTATAAATAGAGGTGACCTTCAAGTCATTTCTACACACTTGAGATCTCTTCCTCTCTACATGTTTTTGAGTTTTAGTAGGAGGAGATATCCTAAGGGATAACGCTACCCTAATGGAGAAAGGATCTATGTTGCCCTAATGAAGAAGCCCTAGACACAGGAAGGAAGGGAGATCTAGCATGGTGAAGGACGCCTAAACAGCAGACTCTAACGCAACCTATCATGCCCTAATATATACATTGTTCTAGAAAGGTTTGGGACAGCCCTTAGAAACAACAAAAGGGATACTATAACAGGAGTAAGGAAGCTTCCATACACGTTGCCCTAATACGTAGCCCTAGCCACATGTTCTAGCCTTAGCCGCAGGCAAAGGAGAGAATTGGTCGTAGCCAAAGGAGAGCTCTAACAGCATTAAGGAGGAGATAATCCGCAGTCCAGTAAGGTGCCCTAGCCGCAGTCTAAGAAGGCCTAACAAACAGCAAACAAAGGCCCTAATCCGCAGTCCAATAAGGTGCCCTAGCCGCAGTCTAAAGAGGCATAACGAACAGCAAACAAAGGTCCTAATCCGCAGCCCAATAAGGTGCCCTAGCCACAATCTAAGGAGGCTTAACGAACAACAAACAAAGGCACTAATCCATAGTCTAATCAAGGATATCTAGTTGTTGTTTTGTCTACAATACGCGGGCCTTATCAACAGCACAAGGAGGCCTAATGTATGTTGTAGGTGACAGCATGTCTAAGTGTTTAAGTGCCTAAGTGTGTTGGAGATGATAGCATGAACTAAGTGTTGTAGGTGCCTAGGTGTGTTGTAGATAAAACAGTTACAAGGCATGAGTTAAGGACTGGGAATTCACTGTCATAAAGAAGAAACAATGAAGTTTGCTCTCTAGGTTGTATGTTATCTAGTGAACACATGACATCGACATCTTCAATCTGATGTATGGCACGTTAGATATATAAATGCTATAATAAATGGAGGACAGCCTTGTGGAAGGCAGTGACAGCCTTCCCTTAGAGTACAATTGCAAACGAATCAAGGCAGACATTGTGGCTGTTAGTTGACTGCACTTTGGAGGAGTCTAGCTGCTCTGCTAGGCTGTAAGCCATAGCAAGCAGCTATGGCTAGTGAGTGTAAAACATCATATTGGATGCAGTAATGAATACAACATGATGAGTGTAGCATTAGGTGCAAATCAGTGATGAGTGTAGCATTGGGTGCAGAGACGTGATGAGAGCAGCTCAGTGATTGGAGCAACACAATGACAAGGGCAGTAGCATGAAGTGTACAATGTGGTCATTAGGTCCAGCACTGTGATGATGGGGGCAGCATGATAACGAGATGCAGCACGATGATAAGTGAAGGAGTCACCTTGGAGAATCAGTTGAAACAGCTAGTCTTCAACTGATCTCACATATCATCTTCTTAGAGATGATCTATGTTCTTATCTATATAAGTCAACCTGTTGTAAATGTACTCTCTCTCTCTCTCTCTGTTGAACTATTGAAGAACATATAAGAAGAATTGATCAAGGGTTTTTCCACATTCGGGTTTGTTCTTGACTAGAGCCACATCTTGTGTCCTCTTGTCTTGGCTTGTCTTCTGTGATTTATGTTTATGTTCTATCTGCAGTTTACTTTAATGTTGATGTGATTGCTAATCTGGAAAAGATTTTGAGCTAACTGTGAAAATTGAATTAAATTGCTCTTAGCATAGAACATACCTTAAACTTAACACGAAGTGTTTGAAAAATATTTTCGGAGAATGGAAAAAGAGATATTGCTATTTAGTAAGCCTCTTGTGAGAGTGTTCTAGATGGTGGATGGTGATATCTTGGTTATGAGGCCATGGATCAAGCCAAAGAGGCAATAAAAGCAGCATGTGGTGACAAAAGACAAATATCTTCCTAATGGAGAATCATTGATGAAAGATGGAACAAACAACTCCATAGACCTTTAAATACAACTAGTTATCACCTCAACCCAATTTATGGAATTATAATTTTCCAAAGTTTATAAGTTCTATTATTCATTAGAATTACGAAGAGTTTTGCCAAACATTCAAATCAATCAATAAATATTGTCTTTTGAACTTTGAAGGTACTATTACATTAAAATTTTGAAGCAAATGGAAAGGTAAAAGAGGGATTGTACAAATTCATTGAGCACATGATCTAAAATCCCAAGATTCAAGACCATATACATAACCAGCTCTTCAATTTCAATGAGAATGTTGATACCTTTGGCATGTCCATGTCTATAAGAGGCAGAACAAAGGATCCAATATGTATCTTGTTTATGAGGCCATGAATCAAGCCAAAGAGGCACTAAAGGCAACATGTGGTGATAAAAAACAAATATCTTCTTATATGGAGAATCATTGATGAAAGATGGAATAGACCTTTAAATACAACTAGCTATTACCTAAACCCAATGTATGGAATTATAATTTTCCAAAGTTTATAAGTTCTATTATTCATTAGAATTACGAAGAGTTTTGCCAAACATTCAAATCAATCGATGAATATTTTGTCTTTTGAGCTTTGAATGTACTATTACAATAAAGATTTTGAAGCAAATGGAGAGGTACAAGAGGGATTGTACAAATGCATTGAACACATGATCTAAAATCCCAAGATTCAGGACCATATACATAACCAGCTCTTCAATTTCAATGAGAATGTTGGTACCTTTGGCATGTCCATGTCTATAAGAAGTAGAATAAAGAATCCAATATGTAAAAAACGTCAAAGTTTTAAAATTATCTTACTCGTTAAAAGGCTTCAATCCAAGTTTAAAACTTTCAAAGTCTTATTAATACTTATTTTACTTCAACTCTTATTGCAGCCTATTGGTGGCAACAGTTTTGGTAGCCAACATCTTGATTTGCAAAGATTTGCAATTCAAAAATTAAGCCAAACAGTAGTGCTTCAGGGTGTGAATGAAATTGGAGTGCGCATATACACACCAAGAAGATGAACCGTTTGGAGCAAAAACAGTTGATGTTCAATGCAACCTCGTGTTGAGACAAAACCAGTCATTAAACAAGGCACCTTAATCAAGCAACATAACTTTGTATGACTTTGATCCATCATTTGAGTGGATTATGGAGGCCCAGGAACCAACATTTGACAATGAAAATCTTTCTTGGATGGACTTTAGACCTAACTCCACTTTCAAGGCGGGAATCAAATCAAAATCCCACCATAGATTCTCAATCTACTAATTCTATGAATGGAGATGAAAAGGACGAGAATGATGATTCTAATTAGTACTAGTAGCATTGTAGTTTAGTACTATGCTTATCTTTAAATTCTAGAGGTCATGTATTTTGTTTCAGAGATGTATTGCACTAAGAGTTATTTTGGTATCATGCACTCTTGCTATATAAATGAGATTGTTTCATACTTTTGTATAAATTATTTGAATTTATATGGATGCATGTGAATATATATGTTTTTCTTTAAAATTTGAATATTTTATGCATTTTTTGTGAACCTATTTTTTGGTCCAATTTTTTAACGGTTCCGATCTGAGGGGTCTACCGGTTCGACGACTAGTCTGGTTCAGATAACATTGTGCTACAAAGGTTTTGTTGTCATCATCTTTCTAATCTATTTTTTTGTGATTAGAAAGCAGAAAATATGAATATACAAAGAACCAATTTCAAAATCAAAGAAATGGGATTTCACTTTTATAGACTTCAATTATAAATGTACTAAGTTGAATAGTTGATCTTGCATAACAAGGAATGAATTTGATGATACAATGGATAGCAAAGGCACCCAAACAATTATGCATGTCAATTTCTAAATCAGAGATGGGATTTCACATCTTCAAGAATCGACTTCAATTATCAACGTACTAAGTTGAACTTCCAAAACAAGGAAAGAATTTAGTCTTGTACCAAATAATGAACCAATTCAACAATGGGCCACCAAGTGCGCCGAACAAAATCATTCAGGTTTGAATTTTGTCGAACTTAATCACCAGTTGAATTTGTTTAATATGGTTCGCCAAAAATCAAGCTGAATTTGAACCCATATATGAACCTCTTGAAATTTGTTGAAAATTCGATTCAAATTCATGAAAAAATTGCCCTCAATCCGTGAGAAGTTCGAAAGGGGCTCGACGCAGCACACTCCCACAAATATAAAGATGCAAACTAAACCTTTAGTCTTAGTTCTGAGTCTCAACTATTCCCATTATTTCAGATCTAACCACAGTATGTCCTTGGCAAGGATCTGAGACAACTCAGATTGGTGTTTATCGTGTTGTTGTTCATCGTGTGGCTGATGTCATCACCACATGCCCTCAACAACAATCCATCACTGCTCAGACTTGCAACATTGGGCAACTAGTGTCCTTGCATAACCAATGGGTTGACCGCGTCAAAGTGTGAACAGTGCTCATGAGTCATTGGTAGACACCATTTGTAGTGTTGAGCTAACTTGCTAAGTCCTAAGTTAGGCTTTGAGCAAGGTTTCACCTTATTGCATATCAAGGTTTCATAACTCATTTTGCTCCTCTACTAGGGTTTAAGACCATGGATTCATAACTCATTTTTCAAATTTTGTAGCACATCAAACCTAATGCCAAATTTTATTCCCAAAATTTTAACTATCCAACTGTTGATTTGGGGTAGCATTGGATGGGCTCTAGCCTCGAAAATTGGTGGAGGCTAAAGCACATGAGATCTCCAATACCCAGAAATGGTTTGGGCAGATTCTAAGCAGTTTGAGAGATATTAAAATAATTAATATTTTTAATGGAGTTCATAAGTCTAAACTTAGGGAAAATAAAAGATTAATGTGAATTAATATAAAACTATGTTATAATGGTCCAAAAGTCATGGATCAAGCTAGATCTAATCTTAGCCATTGATTAAGGACTTAATCTCTACCGTTGATTTGTCAACGAGAAAAGTATAAGAGGAGGCTTGAGGGTCACTTTGAGAACACACCGAAGAGATCAAGATTTCAACTTTATGGGGCAAGGTTTGCTGAGAAAGTTGAGAGAGTGATCAGAGTTGCAGTTGAGGGGCGGTGAATACAAAAGCAGAGAGGCAGAGATATCACTTGGAGGATCAGCGCAGTAGCCTGGAGAGGGATGCAGAAGCAGCCAAGCGTTCACGCAAAGCTAGCCAGGGCTCACGCAGCGGCAACCAGGAGCTGCACAGTGCCTCAAAGAACCAGCGTGGGTGACACAAAGGACCAGAGGACTAACACAATGCCTCCAGAGGCTGACGCAGGCCAAGCCAAAGTGACGTTGGGCTAATGCTAGGCCAAAGAGAGGTTGACGCAGTCCCTAAAGGCTGACACTGGGGTTTCGTGGGGCAGATTGGAGATGTGGAGCTGCTGGAGTGTTTATCCAAGGTTTCAACTGGAATATCTGCTTCCGAGTAGAGAGGTACTACTGCCGAGATTTTTCTCTGTTGAGTGAGCCAGATTTAGCACCTAGATTGTATTTTGAAACTGCTTAATAAATCAAACCCTCAAATAGATGCACTCGTTTTCCCGCATTGGGTTTTTCCAGAAACATTAGTCCAAAAACAACAATGTCATTTGTGTGCTTGTTTTTGTTTCCTTCAGTTGATGATCTATAATGTGTTGAGCATGCACTTGTATTTATTTCCAGTATTTACATGGTAAATAACTTGTTAATTAACAGAACAAGTAGGTAGGAATAAATCATAAAGTACATGAAGAGTTTCTAATGGGTTAGACTTAGAAATTCCAACATGGTATTAAAGCGTGGTTGTAGATCACAGGAGAACTGAAGACATCTACCAAGCAGAGCAGCAACAGCAGAAAACAGTTGTCCCAAGTGACAAAAATTGTTCCTAGCAGAAAAGCAGCAAGGAAGGGGTAATGCAGTGCCCGCGTCATCAAGTTTGAGCCAAGATGAGGCAACGCAGAGGCTGAGGGAGGCAAAGTCAGGCTCACGCAGAGGCCAAGAGTGCTAACGCAGTTGGCTAAGGAAGTTGTTTTGCCGATGTCGAGATTGCGCAGAGCCTAGGAGCTCTAACCTTCATTTTGTTGGGGTTAATGATACTGTGGGTAAGTTGCAAAGTGGAGCTAGTGGGGTACTGTAGTCAGAACAATACCTAACAAGGCAAGGCCAAGGAGGAGGGAGTTGCTACCAAAGATTTCTAGCCGAGAAATCCAGATCAGTGGTGCAGATGCACTAACGATTGGAGTGGGGGCATCTCGACATTGGAAAAAGGGTTTCCACGAGGGAAATCGAGGCTCAGAGGGAGTCACACCAAGAACTTCCAGGAGGGAAGTAGAGGAGCAACGAGATGGCAATGAACATGGTAAGAGACCAGGACAGACTGGACGAAGCCTCAAACTTCGTAGTCTGGAAGGCCATAATCTTATATGTTCTAGACAGAAATCGTGTCAAGCACTTCACCCTGAGGACGATAGCTATCCCAGTTGACCCAGCTGATAACGACAAGTACGAGGAGGCAATGGCAAGGGCCAAGATCATCATTCTTAACGAGGCCAAGGACCATGTAGTACCACATATTGTCGAAAAGGACACGACAAATGAGATGTGGGAGGCCCTAAAGAAATTGTACCAGCATAATTATGTGCAGAGAAGGATGTTACTAGAAAATCAGCTGTGATCATACCAAATGCAAAAGGGATAACAGAAAAACCCCTTCCTCGATCGATTGAAGGAGATCAGGGATTAGTTGACTTCCATAGGGGCCACACCAGATCAAAAATTGATGGTGAGAACAGCCCTGAACACAGTCTTAGAAGACTAGGAGGTGTTTGTCTAAAGCATACTGGGCAGGGCGACCCTTCCAGATTGGGAGGAAATGTGGGTTTCTCTTCGCCAAGAAGAGATCAGAAGGCTGAGCAAGGCGGGAAGCAATGGTAAGGGGATCAGAATCAAGGAGGAGGAGGAGGTGGATGTTGCCCTAGGAATCTGAGGGAAAGCAGGAGAAACAGAAGAAGAAGGACCTCTCCAAGGTCAAATGCTTCCACTGTGGGGAGCTGGGTCATTATGCGACCCAGTGTCTAAGGAAGAAAAGCAAGGGAGAAGCCTTCAAGACCAAGGCTGCGTTAGCAAGGGCAAAGAGGGAAGTAGAGATAGACGATCACCATGCCATGAGTGCACACATGCCACTTGAGCGGAAGTGAGGAGACATCGAGCTGTAGTCAGGCGGACTACAGGAGATGAGGGGTAGGATCCTCAAGGTACCCAGCCTTTTGGATTAGACCTTGCTACGAGAACCTCGAAGAGGAGTAACAGTACTAGCAAATGTCAATAGAGACGGATGAGGATGGAACGACAAAGGGAGCTACAGTGCAAGATTCCCAGGACAGCGTGAGGCAGCAGTGCGAGAAGCATGGGAGTGTTGCACCAGTGCAAGATGGCACAAAGAGGTGTGCAACGGTGCGAGATGCATGGAGTTATTACAGCAAGCAGAGATCAGAGAGATAGCACTTGTCAGTGTCAGAGGGAGCTTCAACGTCAGGAGTGTTTTTAGCCTGATGGAGATGTCAGAGTTGGGAGATTAGTTACTTACTTCTCAGTAATTGAGTTGCAGTGCAGCAATTAGCAGTGGTAGTGCTATGGGCAGCATGATGAGAGGGGTTGCAATGCAGATGCAGCAGTGGTATGACCATGGGCAGTGACACGAATGCAAAGGGAGTTGTAATACGGATGCAACAGTCGCAGTGGCAGGGCCATGGGTAGTAGTACAGAATGCAGCAGTGCAGATGATGGGCAGCAGGCCCAGCATCAGCACAGGGACCGATGACGGATGATCAAGGTGATACTCAGTGAGGAGTATTGCTAGAGCACAATCCTCGCTAAGAGGGAGTGTTGATTTGGGATAGCATCAGATGTGCTCTAGCCACGAAAATTGGTGGAGAGGCTAAAGCACATGAGATCTCCAACACACAAAAATAGTTTGGGCAAATTCTAAGCAGTTTGAGAGATATTAAAATAATTAATATTTTTAATGGAGATCCTAGGTCTAAACTTAAGGAAAATAAAATATTAATGTGAATTGATATAAAATTGTGTTAAAATGGTCCAAAAGTCATGAATCAAACCAGATCTAATCTTGGCCGTTGATTAGGGACTTAATCCCGGCCATTGATTTGTCAACGAGAAAAGTATAAGAGGAGGCTTGAGGGTCACTTGGAGAACACACCGAAAAAATCAAGATTTTGACTTTCTGGGGTTGGTTTTGCTGAGAAAGTTGAAAGAGTGATCAGAGTTGCAACTGAGGGGCAGTGAATACAAAAGTAGAGAGGCAGAGATAGCACTTGAAGGATCATGCAGTAGCTTGAGAGAGAGACGCAGAAGCAACTAAGGGTTCACACAAAGCCAACCAGATCTCACGCAAAGCCAGCCAAGAGCTGCCCAGTGCCTTAGAGGGCCAACATGGGTGACACAGGGGGCTAGAAGACTAACGTAGTGCCTCCAGAGGCTAATGCAGGCCAAGCCAGAGTGATGTTGGTCCAGCGTTGGCCCAAAGAGAGGTTGACGCAATCCCTAGAGGCTGAGGCTGAGGTTTCGTGGGGCAGATTGGAGTTGTGGAGTTGTCGAAATGTTTATCTGGGGTTTCAACCAAAATATCTGCTTCCGAGTAGAGAGGTACTACTGCCGAGATTTTTCTTTGTTGGATGAGCCAGATTTGGCACCCAAATTGCATTCTGAAACAGCTTAATAAATCAAACCCTCAAATAGTTTCATCACTTTTCCCACATTGGGTTTTTCCGGGGACATTAGTCCATAAACAACGATGTCACTTGTGTGCTTGTTTCTGTTTCCTTCAATTGGTGATCTGTAATGTGTTGAGCATGCACTTGTATTTATTTCCAGTATTTACATGGTAAATAACTTGTTAATTAACGGAACAAGTAGGTAGGAATAAATCAGAAAGTACATTAAGGGTTTCTAATAGGTTAGACTTAGAAATTCCAATACCAATTTTTGTCGAATTTCAAGGTCATCGAATTTGAACACGAACACAAACCAATTTCAAAGTCGTCGAATTTGAACACGAACACAAAACCAAGTAACTTAGAAATTTCGAAATTTTTTTCAACAACATATTTACGATAAAGCCTCTTACTGATTTTGAGGGGACTATAACAAGTCAAATCAATTTGTTACCATTGTCATTTCTGTTTTAGAATGGTTTTTTCAACCATGCAACAGCTACGGCAGGTGATCAAACTCTCCGAACATGAAAAAGAAAAGAGTTCACATAAACAAATTGTCTAGCATTCCTTGCATTTGACTATCTCATTTGCACTTGAGCGTAGTGAGATCTAAAGTTACTCCTCCATACTATACAAACATCCACGGAAGTCCTATATATGGCCTAATAGTAAGACACCACAATGTACTAAAGTCTAATACAATATTACCATCTTCTATGGGGATTTGTAGTGCTTTTCCTGTTTATGTCTGCCGTTCTTGATGCAAACTCCAATGTCGCTAGACTCTACACTATCCCTGGAGCAGTTGAATAGTTGTTCAAAGGTTCAACCAACGGATATTTCTTAGTTCACTACCTTTGAGGAGGAACTATTCTCAGATATATTTGTATGAAATAATAATAATGCTTTATGTAACTTTTTAGTTGAACTCATAAAATTGAATTGAGATGAATGAAAAGTTTAGCTATCCTATGCATGCTCTGTTCTATTTGCTTCCCAGGAACTTGGCGTACATCTGCTGATCAATCTCTACAAACGTGAAAATCTGAAGAGTTCACAATGGCAAATTCCTTGGTATTCCTTGCAGTTCAACACCTCATTTGCATTTAAGCATAGTGAGAATCTATAATTACCAATTCATACCATATAAACATCCACAACAGTCCTATATAACGCCTAATAGTAAGATACTATGATGTAATAATACATAATTACTATCTTTTATTGCGATTTTTGGTGCCTTGCCTGTTTTCTTGTCTGTGGTTCTTCATGCAAACTCCAATGTCACTAGATTATACAATAAGGTTCAACGAACGAATATTTACTTAGTTCACTACCTTTGAAGAGGAACCCTTCTCTGGTATATTCAGATGCGATAATAATATTTATTTAAGTATATTGTATTTTGTTGAACTCGTAAACTTGTACTAAGAGGAATGATAATTTTAACTGAGTTAGAATGCACTGTTCTGTTTGCTTCAGGGTTAGATGCAATGGACAATGGGTAGTTCGGGAAAGCAGTAAAAAATTGAACATGTCTAATGAGGTCTAAATAGGAAATAAAGACTTTAGATGGTTTTGGTCTTGGTCTACGTGAGTTAAAACATATTAAATAAAGGCACAATTCAAAAGAGGGTCAAATAGAGGGCGATCAAGGGAAAGAGCATACCTTCTTTCCCATGTGTGATGCCTTAGACTAAAAAGAAAAATGTCCTCTGGAATGTTGAAGAATCCTGAAAAATTACATAGATAAAGGAATATATAGATAAAGGTAAACCCTATATATAGTCAACTAAGAGACTAATCAATAGTGTGACTCTCCCAGTGTTATAAAGAAAGGATCATTGCATATATTTGCAGAGGCGAGGGTTTTTCCTCCCTGTCAATACCTGATTTCCTGAAGATTTTAAACTACGCTTGGTTTAGCATTGCATTTACACATACTAATTGCTTAATTAAATAACCGCATGAGGGCTTTCCTAGAACAACCATCAACATGTCAAAGACAAAAACACATTAGCTTAGATTATTGCACGTCAAAACAGAATCAAGACATTGATCAACTGGCTGTTTGGTTGAGGACTGCAAACCAAAATACCTCTTACAAATCACCTTCTCAAGATCATCCTCCATAATGCAAGTTAACTACTACACTTCATTATAACCAACGAAAAATGGGTAACCTGCAAGGAATAGGAAATCACTCTAAATTCAAATAGTGGTTTGGCCCAAAAGATGTCATGGTGCAATACATCCTTTGGCACCAACGTTTTCGCCTATGCCATGGACACCTAAATTTTAACAATCATGAGAGATTTAATTGTAAAACAAGTATTTTGTAGGTGATTCATAAGGCCTTTTAAAAGTTTTAAATCTTCTTTCTCTTTGGGCTTCAAACTGATGCATTTGGAGGAGATTCAAAACGGATTAACTCAATAACAATAACATGGATAACTCATCGATTAACTCACTGACATGTGTAAAGAAACTTCAGAAAATTGAATGCAACCAGATTTCTTCACATAAGAAGAACCTCCGATCAAATAGAAGATGCATTGACTATTAGGGTTTTGATCAGAAAGCAAATGCCCAAAATGATATCCATCGAGGGGGAGGGATACAACACAATCCTAGATGATAATCCAACCAATTCTTAAACATGACCACACGATGGTATCATTGTGCAGAAAAGCAAGGCTCTCTACAGCCTCCTCTCTCTGTCTTATATATGTGCGCACGGCCGCATCTCACAAGTTAGCTCCGATTGACAGATATGCTGTTGTGCGCAAGTTCAAAGAGGTAGCGGGATCAAATCACGAATTTTTTTTGGTTTTTTTTTTAAGTTATTAAAGGGTAATTTAGTAAGTGGTTAGTATT
Organism: Pinus taeda; assembly: GCA_000404065.3. Taxonomy (NCBI): domain Eukaryota; kingdom Viridiplantae; phylum Streptophyta; class Pinopsida; order Pinales; family Pinaceae; genus Pinus; species Pinus taeda. The sequence continues at coordinate 55,655 of APFE031246792.1, read as the reverse complement.
ATTTTTTTTTATGTTACAAGGTTTGTTTAATTTTAATCTTGAGGTTTGATAGTTGGTAAATATCACAAAAATTTTATACTTATTGATTAAGAAGTCCATAGATCAAAATTCATAATTTTTATGTCACAACTCAAGTTTGTAATTTAATCTTATAATTTTCATGTCTGCAATAGCATTTTGTATGTTTACTGATATTGATTTCTTAATATATATATACAAACTTAATGATGAAATTCATCCCAACCTCATCAAAAAATTTGTATTCAAACTAAACCTAATAACATCCTAACCTCATCAAAAAATTTGTATTCAAACCAAACCTAATAACAAACCTCATCAAAAATTTTGAATTCAAAACAAACTTAATCATGTGAATTCAAAGCAAACTTAATCACTTCCAAACCCAAACAATATAACATTGTTGTTCTTTATCCAATAAATTTAGAAATGGTTGAGAAATTCAGGGAGGAGAGGAGATAGAGGAGATATCCATTAGAGCTGGCAAGAAGATATCAATGTCCTCCTATTTCTCCCTTGTTTATGCGTATTCAGGTCTAAGATTGAGGATAGATGCACGAAGATATCAATGTCCTCCTATTTCTCCTTCGTTTATGCGTATTCAGGTCTAAGATTGAGGATAGATGCATGATCTTGGAGCCATTAAACCCAAACACTTTGAAACACATAATAGAGTATATTTCTCTACCATGTGTCTATTTAATAGACTATATTTCTCTATCATGTGTGTATTTGTATATTTAAATATAGTTATCTTTTTCATTATGGTATTTGTATATTTAAATATGGTTATCTTTCTCATTCAACTCTTACCTAGAAAAAATATGGTTATCTTTCTTATTCAATTCTTACCTATAAAATATTAAGTCTATAATATTTTATAACAACTCTTACCCAGAAAAAATATGGTTATCTTTCTTATTCAACTCTTAACCCAAAAAAATGTAACATTTAGAATAATGAATATATCTTTGTAATAGTTTATCAAACAAACCAATCTCAAAAAAAAACCAAAACCAAAATCGATAATATATCATATAATATATTTATTACAATTTATAACCTTTTCAAAATCTTAATTTATGAATATATCTTTGTAATAATTTATAACAAACCGTCTCAAAAACCCAAACCAAAATCTAACATTGAGAATAGATGAATATATCTTTGTAATAATTTATAACAAACCGTCTCAAAAACCCAAACCAAAATCTAACATTGAGAATAGATGAATATATCTTTGTAATAATTTATAACAAACCGTCTCAAAAACCCAAACCAAAATCTAACATTGAGAATAGATGCATAATCATAGAGCCATTAAACCCAAATTAATAAACCCAAACCCAAATCTAAGATTGAGATTAGATGCATAATCCTGGAGCCATTTAACCCAAATTAATAGATCCACGATAACGATGGATCTTATCAAAAGGACTTACCTAAAGTGTCGCTTGCCGAACACAGATTATCTTTATATTATTAAAAGAAAACCAAAAAAAAAAAACCTAGTTGATGTTTTGCAGTTCAAACAATGACATCATTATAAACCTGGAAGGATGAACCAGGAAAGAAAGATCACCTGCATCATTGACTGAACAGCACTGGCAGCGAGTTGGATTACTTCCTGTTTCGCCCGGGGAGGGCTTCTATCTAAATAAAACTCATTTTGAGATACCAAACTACACTTAGTTTATTTCAACGATACATACACTGATCTTTTCAAGAGGGCCATGGCGAGATCTGATCTTTTCAAGAGATGGCCATGGCGAGATACAGATGACATGCTCTGTATCACTCCACAATAATTGCTTGAAATTTCATGGGAATGGAAAGAAGATTGCCGTACCTCTACGTTGCACAGATCATCCATATATTTACAACCAAATGCCCTGTGTTCATCTATGACTTCTCGAGAAATCGGACCTTTCCAAAAGCATCAACGAATAAACAATGGGAATCCACGATTCCTCCGAAAAGCCATGGAAGATCGCAGGGCACATACATAAAAAAGAAGTATCCAGAGTATCCACAATCCCCACTGCAACGCTCTTAATCCCCTTCATATTTAGCAGCTGCTCTAAGAATCCTTCAACATTGATGACAATCTCCCTCTACCTCGTAACTCCATATATCTTCTCACAACACCACTACACCTACATTCGTCATTTTTGTCAGTCTTAACCCTATTTTTGTGAGTCTCAACTTTAGCCCTAACCCCTTTACATCTTATCACAACACCATTACGCCTAACTCCGCCATTTTCGTAATCTTAGCCCTAGCCCTAGCCCTAACCCTAACCCCTTTGTATCTCCTCGGTACTTTGCAGTTTGGTCGAAAATTTTATGTTAAATCGTGAGGTCCTAATCTAATACAATTAGCATAATAACTGAATGCAAGTCTAGATCTATTTTTACTTCTAAAGTGCCGAGAGCTTGAGATTTGATACCTGTCATACTGGTAAATCTCTTATATTTTTTTTATTTTTATTTTTATGTTTTATTTTTTTTATCTTTGCACTTTGTTCGAAATTTTAATTGAATAATCTAATATAATTAACACAATAACTGAATACAAGTCTAGATTTATTTTTTCCTTCAAGGGATTATAATTTAATACAATTAGTACAATAATTGAATATAAGTTTAGATCTATTTTTATTTTTAAGGGCTTAGAGTTTGAGATTTTATACTTTTCAGCGCTGGTAAATCGAGGGTTAAGATGGATTCAAATTGATTTAAAATATATAATATCTTTTTTACATAAAAATATTGTTGGCAAAACCATATGTAAATTAAATCATAGGCAAAATGGTAACCATAAATTGACTATTTTACAACATTTTTATTTCAACTATTAATTGTATTATTAATTTGTTTCTTTTTATTTTATTTTATTTGGTCATGTCAAAATATTGACACGATAGGTCAAGGAAAAGTTTGCAACTCTAGAGATTTGATAGATCTAAAGTTAAGATGGATCTAGGCTATATGTGTATGTGTGTGTGGGTTATATTTCATGTAGAAATAGCTCCCAAGGAGCGAGCATGTCAATATCAATAGGACTGAGCATGTCAATATCAATGGCACTGATAGAGACTCTTCTCTACCACCCAAGCTAGACCCACTTGACATATATATTTCTTATATATAATATTAATTATGATTATTAATATTTTTATTTTATTTTATTTATTTTTTTATTTTTATGCAATATAACCCAGTAAAAAATATAAATAATATTTCTTATATATAATATAAATTTTAATTATTATTTATTTTTATTTTTTTTTATTTTTAATTATAATTTCACTAATGATAACATATTATTATAAAGTAAATTCTTTCAAAAGAATTGTTTGAATATTTGAACAAATTTATTTGAATTTAAATAAAATTTAAAATTCCATTAATGATTCTCTGACGGGGGCGCAGGATCCCGAGGCAATAGGAGTTGGGCATGCTTCGACCGCATGGTTGCATGCATAACGAGATACGTCAGGGTGAGGGGATGGCAGGCAAGCCACCCGCTCACATAGAGTATAGGGTAAGTGCAGTGGTAAGCATCTGTGAAGGAATGTTGCATTTATAGTGATGGAAATGGGAAGATAGAGCGTTTTTGGCTCTAAATGGGACTCAATCGACACCCTCTCTATATGTTAGTCGGATTGGGTGGAGAGCAGGCCTACTCATTGTTTTTCAATAGGTCCTTACTAGGAAACAATATGTCTACCAGGCAAGGTGACATCGTCGGGTGATGGTTGCAATTTGTGTCGCCTCACTCAGAACCCAAAGTTTTTAGTGGGTAGGAGGGTCTTGTTAATTTGTGGTTTCCTTTTATGCATGCTTCATGGTCATCCTTTTGGCTCTTGGTTCGATTTCTTGGCTTTTGGGATATCCTATAGTGTAAGCCATAGCCTTGTGGGAAAATGACCCCCTGTGTTCGGGGTTTGGTCTTTCATAGGGAACTCCTTATTATGGTGGTCAGTAAATGGACATTTTTAGGGGTGTTTCATTTATCTCTGTTTGCATTTTATGTATGTGAGTAGTCCCATTCTCGAGAGAACATTGTGGAAAGATTAATGATTCTCTGACGGGGGCGCAGGATCCCGAGGCAATAGGAGTTGGGCATGCTTCGACCGCATGGTTGCATGCATAACGAGATACGTCAGGGTGAGGGGATGGCAAGCAAGCCACCCGCTCACATAGAGTATAGGGTAAGTGCAGTGGTAAGCATGTGTGAAGGAATGTTGCATTTATAGTGATGGAAATGGGAAGATAGAGCGTTTTTGGCTCTAAATGGGACTCAATCGACACCCTCTCTATATGTTAGTCAGATTGGGTGGAGAGCGGGCCTACTCATTGTTTTTCAATAGGTCCTTACTAGGAAACAATATGTCTACCAGGCAAGGTGACATCGTCAGGTGATGGTTGCAATTTGTGTCACCTCACTCAGAACCCAAAGTTTTTAGTGGGTAGGAGGGTCTTGTTAATTTGTGGTTTCCTTTTATGCATGCTTCATGGTCATCCTTTTGGCTCTTGGTTTGATTTCTTGGCTTTTGGGATATCCTATAGTGTAAGCCATAGCCTTGTGGGAAAATGACCCCCTGTGTTCGGGGTTTGGTCTTTCATAGGGAACTCCTTATTGTGGTGGTCAGTAAATGGACATTTTTAGGGGTGTTTCATTTATCTTTGTTTGCATTTTATGTATGTGAGTAGTCCCATTCTCGAGAGAACATTGTGGAAAGTGTCTCTCTGTACCCAGGTCTTTGGCTGCTATTGAAATTAGGTTCTCCTTTCTGGTCTTGGTTTGGGATTTTATTAACTCTTCTTTTGGGAATATTCTTTGGTTCTGGTGGTGGTGCTCTCGATTGAGTGGGCTAAGAGCTCTGAAGTGTTTATTGTGGTTATTATGGCTGGTATGGTGAGTAATTGGGCATTTTGAGATTTCTCACCCTTGACGTGTGGTTCGTATCTGTGGTGTTGGTGTTCTCACCTGTGGCATTTGGTCTCTGCATGTTGGTTGGACGCTACATTTTTTGTTGGGTGGGGAGACATTTCGTCGTGTTGGTTCTAGGGTGTTGGGTTGTTATGCTTGCGGTTGGTTTGCTCGTGAGCTTGGGCACTCTTGGGGTAGTTCATTTGTTGGCGGCCTTATTAACTCGCTCTCTTTGTGTTGGCGGCCGATGGTGGAGATTTTGTGCCAACATCAACTATCTTCCAGAGACTAGGTAGTGAGTGTTGTTGTAGCTGGTACTGGTGGCAAGATGAAGCCAACCAGGCAGAGTTCTCATGATGTTGCAGTGGTTGTAGCATTAGTGGAAGCAGTACCCCGGGATCGTGGGCAGAGGACTAGAGTTGTGGCTAGTCAAGGCAAAGGCGGTGGTAGGGCATAGTGGGGTGACTACAGAGCGGGTCATGGCTCTAATCGTCACTTGTCAAGGTGCCCCCAAAATTTACTGTTAAGAGGAAAACTAGACAATTGGTGTAGACATTATTGGAGGAACAAGATAAAACTCGTCAGGAGGAGCATGAAGCACTGGTTGTTGCTCTCAATCAACTACAATATTTTCAGTGCCACCTTTGTGTGCGTGTGTTTTGTAGTATGGCATGGACAAAATCTTCTTTTTGAGAAATTGGACAAGATGGAAGCATGCTTGGCTCACTTGAAACAACAGGTTAATTGCACCTACTACCCTCCACCCTCTCCGACTATAGGACCAAATAATGTAATGTCTATTATTTCTGATGGTTAGGTATGGTTCATGGTGTTTTGCTTATTTTGTCTATATTTTGGAGTTTTTGGCGTGCAAGGCACTGGATGACAGCACTATGTTTAGTTTGGATAGTTTGTAATTATTATTTAGCTATGGTCAACAAACCTAGTCGAGATGAGACCTATAGATCTATGGTTTTGTTTGTAATTTTCGTTGGCAATTAATAGAAGTTCTGAGTTACCAAAAAAAAAAAAAAAACTTAATGATTAACTAAATAATTTTATAATATTTGCAAAACAATTTTATATTAATAGAAGCCCATAGAGCATAGAATATACAATGATGGAGTGTACTATTAAGGCACTTTGTGATGTGAAGGTTACCAGTTTGAAAATTTGTGGGCAAAAATCCATCCATGTTAAGGGCTAGTGTGGTTGGGTACGATCCCCAGAAGATTTTAATGGCTTAAATGCCCTTGGGTCACGGTTTCTCAAGCCAAAGGTTAAGCGTGTAGTCTTCTCAAGACTCACACAACTTAGCAAACAAAAAAAATATATTATTAGAAAATTTTGCTAATAATTGATTAAATAGTTTTATAGTCTGATAAGATGTGATTCCTATTATTATTATTAATTTTGAATTTAGAAGTGAATTGAGAAATGATGTCTTCCGATTTTGAATCTAGAGACCATGAATTTTTAAAATTTTGAGTGATTTTTGTTGAAAATATTATAAATAAAATGTCATGTGTTTACACATAAAATGTTATATGTTTGAGTTGATTAAGAGGAGATTATTAATGCCACAACTTTGTAATTCAATACATTATTGTTATAGTCACTTAAATAATGTTCTTAAATAGTGTTAAGCATTAAAAAAATAGGGAAATACAACCATTTTGTTATTAAATGAATCATAACGTATTATTATAGAGGAGTAAAATCTTTGAAAAAAGATTGTTTGAACAAGTTTGTTAACTTTATATAATAGTTTAAAAGTTCATTAATGATTAACTAAATAATTTAATAATAGTCATAGAACAATTTTATATTATTAGAAAGATTTGTTAATAATTAATTAAATAAGGGAGGTAGGAGCGGGAGTGGTTACTGTTTGTCTTGATGAAAAAACGGAGTTACAATATATAGGGGCTTAGGGAGCGCAACTAACAATCAAGCCAAGTTTTTAGCATTGTGCCAAGGGCTAAAGTTAGTTATTTCAAGGAAAAATCGGCAACTAATGGTATATGGAGTTTCTATGATAGTCATTCAACAGGTATTTAAGCTCAAAGAGAACCCCAACCCAGTTAAACCCCTTATTCTGCAAAGAGTAAGAATACAATTAGAAAATTTTGAGATAGTCGAGTTTTATCATATCAAGAGGCACCTAAACTCAAAAGTTGTGACCTTAGCAAATAAGGGAGTTACTTTAGAACAAGGGATAATGGTTAAGGATTAATGCAGTGGTGTCTATACACCTTTACCATGAAAATCACAATCAAATATCAAAGAATCGTTGTATTAATTGAATTAAGAGTCAATAATGGAGGAGTTAAGATGCGGGTGATTCAAAATCCTCACTTCAGCCCATACTCATGCTTCATTAACCATCAAAATTATTCTATAACAATTTGGCGGCTCCACACTACCACTGGGATTTGGGCCTAAACAAACATCTATGTTATACGTCATTTTGTCGCATTCATTCAAATGGCCTGGAAAACCAAATCAATCAACATCCTTGACACCTTATCATTATCCCTTTACAAAGCCTCAAGCATTGATTCTCCAAAAATTCCAAGAATTATGGGTTTATCAGCTTAAAAACTCATTTTTGGCCCCAATGCAGCCCGCCTTTCAGTCCACCTGCAATGGTGTCAAGTTGCTTAAATAAGAACCTACACTTACCAGTGTATGTTGCTCTACTTCGCAAGTGCAATGGTTCTAAAATTTTGGGAAAAGTAAAAAAAAAAATATTTACGAAACTTCTTCTTCCAAAATATTCTAAGGCGGTTTTAACCATTTAATATTAATTAAGATCTTGAATTCCTACTCTATAGGTCTTATCTCTTGTCCTTAGAGCTTATCCTCCTTCATATGTGGATCTCAAGCCTAGATTGCTAATCCTAAACTACCACTTTTACCCTTAAATTCAGTGTCACCCATAGAATCTGGGTTGGAGACTCTTAGTTATGCCTTGATGCTGCTGCGTTTTACCTAAGGATCCATTACCATCCTTGAGTTGTGATTGAAGGATTTCTTGTGGCTAAGGAAGGACAAGTTTGATGTGAGATTCTACATTGTCAAGAACTGTAAAACATGTTGTAATATTCTCCTACATTTCATTAATACAAGAATCTTTGTTTTCCTATGCTTTGTGCCTATTTGATGCATATCTATTTCAATGTCGACTTGACTCATTGAATATAGATATTAGTTTATGCTATGGATGTTTTGTAGTTCTCTTGTTTGTTTTGATTGTCTTGTAGGTTCCATTTATAGTAATTGGAGTTGGACCTAAAGTCTACAAGCCAAGAGAAGAGGAAGACTAGCATTGGATTCCAGGTAGGCCTTTTCTCCATTTATTAATTTTATAAGGAAAACATTGTCCTTTTTGGTTTATGTTGTTTCTAGATCAACCACTAGATATAGGGGATTCACTTTTCTCTGCATAAGAGAATTCGCCATAAAACAACCTGGCTTTAACATTTGGCTGCAAGAGTGGTTTAGGACTGATGGCAAATCAACCATATCTACAATAAATGCAAGAAGGAGTTGTGGTGTGTTGTTCTCACAAACAAAGAAATTCAATCATGCTTAAGGCACAATGTTTTAATGGAGATGGTGATAATTGGAATGGTTCCAACCCAGAAAACGAATGTTTGGTCAATCAAAGGTACGTTGTAGGAGGGTGCATTGAAGTCAACGAGTGGATCTATGGCTCAATGGAGGAAGGTATGTCTGCTTATAAGGCACAATTGTTCACTACTTTCCCAACCGCACTTTGAGTCTAGAAATAGAAGCCCATAGCGAATATAAAGGTTTGCTATGTGATTCAAGTCATGGATATGCCACCTGTTTCGAAGGAGGAATTTAACCGTCACCTGAATTATCTCACGACAAAAATGGAGCATACGTTTTCATTGTTAAACAAAAAGGGGGAAATGGGGGATGTAGAAGTAAAGGCCTAATTATTTCTCCTGAACCAAAAGAGTGGCCTGCTTCAAACCAAAATTAACAGACTTCAGACGCATATTGGATTACTTGACCTTTGCCTTGCAATATTAGAATCCTTGAGTGGAAAAGGTGCAAGAGACCAACGTGGGAGAGAAAAGAAGAAAGGTGATGGAGTCGAAGCAGTTCGCAATCCTAGAAGACATGAAAAATGATGTTGTGGTGGTGGACGCGACCCGGGTCCCAACTCCAGGACAGTCAAGGCAAGTTGACAAGGAAAATGTTGAAGTCAATCTTGAATTTGGCGAGATCAATGTAGGCTAATATGCTTCTGGTTTTAAATTATGAATTGAAAATATGTATTAGATTTAGGATTTTTCTGGAAGATTTTTTAGAAGATATCAATTTAGATTCACAATTTGTAGGAAATGTAGTAGGAAAAAAATCTTTTTTGGACATCTCTGAGAACAGTGGTTGAATATCCAACCAAAGCTGTAAAAAGTTCTAGTCTTGAAACCAACTTCATATTAATATAAGAATCCTAGTTTTTTTTCCTAGATAAAAAAAAAAATGTAATTTCCATTATCAAAAAGAAAAGTACATGCTGTATCAGCTGCATAATGATTATGCGGATATCAAAGATGCACTGAGCCATCTATCCATAGTCACATCAAAGTTCATACATGAAAAGACCATAAATATATACATAAAAAGATAGATAATATAAACATGATAAAACATCATATCAGTCAAAAGTATCTACCAAAATAAACCCAACCGAAAGATCATGGTAGATCATTCGGCACTTCTCCTCCTGCGTGCTAGATAAATTGCATGTGGTAGAACTAGTATAAAACTTGATCTTTTGTTCTTGAATTATCCACGGCCCCCTGGGTTGCTACATGATCTCCTTGTGTTAAAATTGGCAACTAGGGCCTAACTCCATGTGGGTCATCTTATTCATGGTTGATAATATTTTTATTAGATTCCTCTCATCGAGAGGTGTAGGATTGATCTAAAGATCATCTGATTCCGATAAGTATTTATGGAGATATGAATTTATCTTGACTATGGAATAATTATCAAGCCGACCAGCAACTCATGTAGGCTCAAAAGCCCAACAGTTGCATCTATTAAATCATCAACATTTGTGTATAAATACAGGAGGCCTTTTCCTCATTTGGACATACTCTCTCATCACCTCTCTCTCTCTCCTGTGCAGAAAAGAGGCTCTTTTCCTACTGCGCAGAAAGAGACTCTTCTCTCACATGTGTGGAAGGAAGGATGCAGATTTAGGGCTGCAATTGCAGATCAAAAGTTTGACCAGCGCTGACCATCTTTCTCCCTTTCTGAATTGCGATGTAGGTGAATCTGGATCTCCTCTGAAGGCTGCATTTTTTGGTGGTGGAATAAAGCCGATCCGACAGTCGGTTTGCAAGATATTATCTGCCCTAATTTGGCTGATCTAGGATTTTGTTGCTACCGATGTAAATCAAATTTATGTACTATTTCTCTCTATTGAATTATTGAAGATAAAAGAAGATTTGATCAAAGGGTTTCCCCATATTGGGGTTTGTCCCTGACTAGCCACCACATCTTGTGTCGCTTGTCTTGGCTTGTTTTCTGTCGATCGTTTAATGTTCTATCTGCACTTTACCTTATGTACATGTGATTGCTAATCTGTGGATAATAATAAGAAAGATAAGTAAAATGTTATAAGCATAGAACATACCATAAGTTAACATGGTATCAGAGCTGAGGTGAAGACAAAGCCCGAGCAAGAGAAAGAGCAATCACCAAAGAGAAGATTGGAAAGGCTATCCTAAAAGAACTATGGGGTCCTCAACACTATTCCCTGCCGAAGACAAGCTCCGTGAGAAAGCTGACTATCATGGATGGAAGATGTCTCTCGATCTAACCTTAGAAGATCAAGGAGTGTTGGACCATGTGAGAGGCAATATTGTTGAGCCTCCATCGAATGCACCCATTGCTGCCAGGAACAAATGGAAAATCAGTGAAGTCAAAACAAAGAAGATCATCCGAGACTCTATCGAAAAGTGCTTGGTGGCCTACATCTCTGACCTGAACACCTCCAAGGAAATCTACGCTAGACTGGTGAGTTTATTTAAATTTAATGTTTCAAATCAAATTTCGTTTCTTAGAAATATGTTGAAGGAAATTAAGAAGGGCAAAGATGAGAGTATGCAAGCATACTTCTTAAGAATCACCGAGATCAAGAACGATCTCCTATCTATTGGGGAGACCATTACTGATAGGGAAATGGCACTCACAACTCTTGGAGGATTACCATCTGAATGGTAAGTGTTTAGGACTACTCTTCTGAACAATAATGTAATACTTGGTTTTGAGGAATTAATGGCTAGATGCATTCAAGAAGAAACAAGGGTAGAAGAGCAAGAAATGCCCACGCCTAAAGGTCCTCCTACTGCCTTTTCTTCTCATGCTAAGAAAAGTAATAATTCTGAGACTAAATAAAAAAGAAAGGTTGAACCTAAGGGTGGAAGAAAAGGACAATGTTACATTTGCGATAAAGCAGGTCACTATGCAAGGGAGTGCCCTAATAGAAAGGACTCACATCAGGACGATGATCAAAATCCCTCTCATGGCTATCAAAGGAATGACAAATCTAATAACATAGGTAAAAGGAGTGCTGGAATTCAAGGAAGAGGACAATCATTCAAGAAGGCTAGAAATTCCAGGTATGAATCTAATATTGTTGACAATAAGCAGGATGAATATTATCTACCAGCTGCTCTATCTACCTCTGCTCCTTCAGACTCAATGGTAATTTGGCTCATTGATAGTGGTGCCTCAAGGCACTTCACTGGTTACAAAGAAGTTCTCCATAATCTAATAGAGAAAGAGACTAACCTAGAAATTGTCCTTGGAGATAATATGAAATATCCCGTGAAAGGTGTAGGCAATGTCTCTCTTAAATTGAATCAAGATAATAATATCCACTTATAGGATGTATTATATGTACCAAACCACAAAAAGAACCCGGTGTCCATTTCGGCAATGGAAGACAAAGGCTACAAGGCGGCTTTCATCAATAGCAGGTTACGTTCATGGAAAAACAATATTAAAGATGCCTTCATTCTTGGGTTTTGAGTTGATTCATTATATCAGGTCGGAGGAAGTCCACTAGGTGTCATGTCTTGTGACACATCTCAAGCCTTGATCGAGAATCAAAGGACTGATACTGGAACTGAATATGAATCTAATGAGTTTCATGACTTTTGTAAAGAGGCTGGCATTAAGAGGGAGACTACTACACCATATACTCTTGAACAGAATGGTGTGGCAGAAAGGAAGAACCGTACGATTGTGGAAGTTGTTTGTGCCATGCTCCATGATCAAAGACTTCTGAAGTTTCTATGGGCCGAAGCTGCAAACATTGCCGTATATGTACAAAACGGATGCCCTCATCAAGCATTAGGTTCTAAGACTCCTAAAGAAATGTTCACCGCGAGGAGCTCTCAAGAAGCTGACACCAAGGAACTGAAAGAAAAAGAGTATGACAATATATTTTCACCTGTTGCCAGATAAACCACCATCCGCTCGATCATAGCCCTTGTAGCTTCACAAGGATGGAAACTACATCTGATGGATGTTAAGACCGCATTTTTGCATGGTTCGATCAAAGAAGAGTCTACGTGGAGAAACCCGAAGGATTTGAGATTTATGATCGAAAATCTCATGTATGCAGGTTGAAGAAGGTTCTCTATGGGCTGAAGCAAGCACCTCGAGTGTGGTATGAGAGGATCGATAGCTACTTGATGAAGTTGGGATTCACTAGGAGTAAAGTCGACCCTAACCTCTACTTTAAGGTTGAAGATGACAAACTTCTCATACTGGTGCTGTACGTGGATGACCTCTTCCTAATAGGTGCAGACCCTCTCATTCACAAATGTAAGAGGGAGTTGGCTTCTTAATTTGAAATGAAGGACCTAGGACTGATGCACTATTTCCTAGGACTTGAAGTTTGGCAGAAGCCAAGGGAAATTTTCCTATCTCAAGGAAAATATGTGGTGAAGATATTGGAAAGATTTAATATGGTAGATTGCAAGCCTATAACTACTCCAATGGAGCTTGACTTCAAGATGTTAAGTGGTAGTGTTGTTGGACCTGTTTTACGAAATGCTACCAAGTATCGGCAACTTGTCGAAGCATTAATGTTCTTAGTGAACTCCCATCCAGATATATGCTTTGCAGTCATCAAAATAAGTAAACATATGGTTGAACCTCATCACATACATTAGATTGGTGCCAAGAATCTATTAAGATATCTTCGTGGCACAATTACATATGGGCTAAGATACACTACTGGAGATGTGAGACTACTTGGATACACAGATGCTGATTGGGCAGGCAGTGTGTTGGATCATAAGAGCACTTTTGGGTGTTGTTTCTCCTCGGGATCTACTTTGATATCCTGGATGAGCAGGAAACAGAAATTGGTGGCTTTGAACACCACCGAGGCAGAGTATATTTCTGCTAGAATGGCCTCCTGTGAGGCAGTCTGGTTGCGGAAGCTCTTCAGTGAGCTGTTTGGATTTACACTGGATACCACCGTGATCCTATGTGACAACCAGAGTGGGATTCGTTTGTCAGAGAATCCCGTATTTCATGATTGCTCCAAGCATATTGATATCAAGTACCACTATATTCAAGATATGGTGCAGCGGGGAGTTATAAGGCTCCAACATATCGGTACAGATGAACAAGTCACCGACATTCTGACAAAGCCCCTAGGAAAGGTCAATTTTTTTACTTTCCGAGAACGACTTGGTGTCATTTAGAAACCCTCTGATGAGGGTCCTGTATGATGTATGGAACTCTTGTAGCTCCCGGGGGGGGTGCGGGGTACTTCTTGGAGTGACATATGACCACAGGGTGATTCACCATCCCCTGGTGGTGTACGTGTACAGGGAAAAGGAATCAAACTTTCCCTGTGATACTCCATGGCGACTATGTAGCAGGATGATTAGTTCTCCTGTGAGGTCTGGATGATGTGTTCTCCATGACGATTATGTAGCAGGATGATTAGTTCTCCTGTGAGGTCTAGATGATGTGTTCTCCGTGACGATTATGTAGCAGGATGATGTGTTCTCCATGACAATTGTGTAGCGGGATGATTAGTTCTCCTCTGAGGTTTGGATGATGTGTTCTCCATGATGATTGTGTAGCAGGATGATTAGTTCTCCTGTGAGGCCTGGATGATGTATTCTCCATGGTGATTGTGGATAGGATGATTCACTCTCATGTGGACAGGACGATTCGCTCTCCTGTGGACAAGATGATTCGCTCTCTTGTGGGACAAGATGATTCATTCTTTTGTGGGACAGGATGATTCGCTCTCTTGTGGACAGGATTGATTAGTTCTCCTGTCGAGGCATCCTACCCATGTAGTCTGGGACTCATGGGAAGTACCTCTCATCTGATCAATGAGCAGGGAAGTGAGGATAGGGACCATAGTAGTACCGATGGACGCATCGTTGTATCTACTGTACTCCTTATGCTAGGATGACCTTCATTGATCTGGGATCAATAATACTGGTTTGGGACCAATGGTAGGAGTTGTACCCACTATGACGCTGACTTCGGGTCGGTTGAGACTGGTCTGGGACCAATGGTACATAATCTGGTACTAACTTCAAGTCAGTGGAGGATGATATTGGTCTGGGACGAGTGGTAGGAGTTGTACCCACTATGACACTGACTTCGGGTTAGTTGAGACTAGTCTGGGACTAGTGATACACACTTTAAGACTGACTTTGAGTTAGTATGATACATCCTCAATCATTTCTTCTTCTTCATAATTCAGACAAAGCAGAGCAGAGTAGAACAAAGCAGAGCAGAGCAAATCAGAATAGGGCAGAACATAACAAAGAAGAGTAGAGCAGATCAGAACAGGGTAGAACAGAACAGAGCAGAGCAGGCAGGATAGAGCAGAGCATAGCAGGGGTCAAGCTGTACAGGGCAGTGCATTTGATGGATGAATAGTAGCAACCGACAGAAGAATTGCGATGGAGTTCTCCCTAATTGAGAGGGAGTGTTAAAATTGGCAACTAGGGCCAAACTCCATGTGGGTCATCTTATCCGTGGATGATAATATTTTTATTAGATTCCTCTCGTCGAGAGATGTAGTATTGATCTAAAGATCATCCGATTTCGACAAGTATTTATGGAGATATGAATTTATTTTGATAATGGAATAATTATCAAGTTGACCAGCAACTCATGTAGGCTTAAAAGCCCAACAGTCGCATCTATTAAATCATCAAAATTTGTGTATAAATAAAGGAGTTCTTTTCCTCATTTGGACACACTCTGTCATCACATCTCTCTCTCTCTCCTGCGCAGAAAATAGGCTCTTTTCCTACTACGCAGAAAGAGACTCTTCTCTCACATGTGTGGAAGGAAGGATGCAGATTTAGGGCTGCAACTGCAAATCGAAAGTTTGACGAGCATTGGCCATCTTTCTCCCTCTCTGAACTACACTGTAGGTGAATCTGGACCTCCTTTGAAGGCCGCATTTTTCGGCGGTGGAATCAAGCCGATCCGATGGTCAGTTTGCAAGATATTGTCTGCCCTAGTTTGGCTGATCTAGGGTTTTGCTGCTGCTAATGTATGTACTATGTCTCTCTACTGAATTATTGAAGATAAAAGAAGATTTGATCAAAGGGTTTCCCCATATTGGGATTTGTCCCTGGCTAGCCACCACATCTTGTGTCTCTTGTCTTGGCTTGTTTTCTGTCGATCATTTAATGTTCTATCTGCACTTTACTTTATGTACATGTGATTGCTAATTTGTGGATAATAATAAGAAAGATAAGTAAACTGCTATAAGCATAGAACATACCATAAGTTAACACCTTGGAAAGGCCATCAGAAATCTTGTTCCTTTCCCTGTATATGTGCGAGCAGACAATAAAATCAAAATGTGATTTTAGTGTAGTAACCTCATCCAGTAAACCCCTAAGTGTGTGCATGTGACAATGAGATGCAAAGTTTAACTAATTGATAACAATATTTGAACCCCAAAAGATTTGAATCATGTTACAGTTTTTCTCAAGTGCAAAAATAAGTAGGTGTCTGAGACTGTTTAATTCTGAAAAATTGTTTGTGCCCTGCCCTAATCCCATTTTGAGCTTGTAAAATTGTATGTCTAATATGTATAGGATTGCTCCTCCTCCACAACCAATATCTTGTGTCGATCCATCAAAATAAGCCCATGGAAATGTTCTATCAATAACTTGAGGTGTAATAGTACTGGTTGGTTTCAATAGTTGTTCCTCGGGGCCTAAATGATATAGTTCTTCAATGATATTGCATATAGATTTCCATTGAATGAGGGAGTCTTGGAATATGATCTGATCCCTAGCCAGCCATATACCCTAGTAGACAAAGAGGGGGAGATTTTGGATTTTTTTGTGATGATGTTGAGGTCCACCATGTCAACCAAGCTGAGGTGAGTTGTACCCCATTCTATCTGATATTGATATTAAGGGAAATATATATTTGATTCCACTCCTGATTGGTTATTGGGTAATGTAGGAAGAGATGGTCTATGTCTTCAGCCCGTTCCTTGCAGAGGCAGCATCATGATGGTCCGTGTATAGCCCAGTGATTAAGCTTATCATCAGTAGGTGTTTTATTTGATAGTATGCAACACATGAATAACCAAGATTTTAAAGGTGCCTTGAGTTTCCACAGGGGTTGCCACCACCATACATCGTCTACCAATTCCTGTTCCGAAATAAGGAAAGTATATCCATCCTTGGGGGTATAATGACCATGAGGGGATGCATCCCAAATGATTTCATCCTCATGGTCAATTATTCTGACAAGTGACTCATCAAGTGTCCCAATGTATCTGGTCCAATCGTTTCTCCATATTTCAGTTATCATGAGGTCCTGGGCCAATTTCCAAGCCTGTGAGAGCCATGTAGTGTTTCTCCCATCTGTAGGTTTTAACCCCATACAGAAATTACCTGCATACGAATTCTAAATCACAGAAAAATAAACAATGCAAGAGCATAACACATAAAAACACATA
>APFE031246792.1:5294-22616 GCA_000404065.3 Pinus taeda | reverse complement strand
CAGTCCAAATGGTAACTTGCAATAAGAAAATGTCCCCCATGGACAGATGAATGTTGCTTTTAGTTGATTGACAAGTAGAATGTTAATTTGATTGTAACCAGAAAATCCATCCATAAAGGAGAAAATTTCACTTCCAGCACAATCATCGATAATTTGATTGATATAGGGTGTGGGATAATTGTCCTTGGGACAAGCACGATTAATATCCCTATAGTCAATACATATTCTTATTGTCCGTTCTTTTTTAGTAACTAGAACAATATTCGATACCCAAGCCGTCAAAGGAATTGGATAAATAAAACTTGCTTTAAGTAATTTCTCAACTTCTGTTTTGATGGCAGCAACCTTTCGTGGGTGTATCTGATGCAAACATTGCCGGACGGGTTTAACATCTGGGTAGGTTTTGATCTCATGAACAACAATTGAAGGATTAATTCCTGGAATTTCCTCATAGGACCAGGCAAACACATCATGGAATTCTTGAAATAGGGCTTTATATGTGTTGACTTCAATGTCCATACAAGAAGCACCTATGTGAATGGTTTCAACAATCCCAGGTTTGACTGAAATGTCGATAGGAACCGTTCGAGAAATATTGGCTAAATTTTGTTCAGAATCAGGATGTTTCAATGGATTCTATGATTCTTTGACATATTCCTGGTAAAATAGATGAAAAATCATTTTCAAAATGATCAATCTCAAGTAAAAACGAAGATCGATGATGAAGATCTTCCCATGGTAACACATCAACAGACAACAGTTCCCGAATTTGTTCATCGGTGTGAACGGTTTCAGAAAACGTTGTTGAATCTGAGGTTCAGATTGAAAGTGATTCTTCATGGATCTCATTCACTAGATCAAGATTGGTTGAACTTGAGTCAGAAAATGACTATACAACTTGATAAGCAACTTCAAAAGGACTCAAAGGCATGGCATCACCAAAAGAGTCCACCTCAGAATCAAATGGAATGATCCAAGGATCATAAAGAACAATGGATTTTGACAAAATCATATGAATAGTCGTGAAAGGAGACGCTACGTTGGGAGGAGGAAAGGAAAAAGTTCCGAGTAACCCCGAATCTTTAACTAATCCAACCCCAACATCCTTATAAGGGATAGCGATTTTACCAACATGTTGAATACTCTTAGCAGAGGATGGGTCGGATGAAAAGTAAGTTAACTGATCTATTGTAATGATCTTTCCATTATGTGGAAACTTAATAAGCCGAAAGACCAATGAAACAACATCAGTCATGGCGTAAGAGCAGCTACGACCCAAAAGAAGGTTGTCATCTAGAGGGGCATCAACCACCTCCACATCTAGATTAACAGTTTTTCCTTCTACCCCTATAGGTACATCCTGCAAAATTCCATAAGGATGGAACCCTCAGCCATCAAAGGCCTTCAGAATCGTCAGGGATTGATTAAGTGTAGGAGAACCAAGGTTTTCCAACACTGTATCGACATAATACACGTTGAAGCTCCCTGATCAATCACAGTCCTAAAACAAGGTCTGTTTCTGACTAACACTGGAATCTGGAAAGCCATTTGATGAGGTAAACGAGGTGTACTATTTTTTAAATCAAAGACTATGAGGTTTGAGTCCTGAAGATCAACAGCTCCTATAGCCGACAATAACATTTTACGTTGTACTGGACAAAATTGTAGCACTTCCAAAGACAACATTGCTGAAGGTGAAACAACTAAAGCTTCAACAATGTTATAGTTCTGAGCAGCTCTCGCATGTGGATTGAAGGATGACTTTCGAAGTATACCCTTAGAGGGCGGTTTGATTACTAAGTCGAGATTTGGTTTCTCGATCTGTAGCGGATCAGAACCAGATGGAGCTGAGGTTGATGGATTGGAATTAGAAGATGTCACTTCCTTACCACCAATAGGACTCTTACTTCCATAATCTTGTGATTATGTCGCAATCCGTACATGTGACAACATCATTATGGGCTCCTTCGAGGCACTAGAGGAAGAACCTATTGTTAGCACCTAAATTCGCCTTAGGCTAAATGAAGGCAAAATTCAGGGTAACCAAAAACCACGCTCAGTCTGGTAGTTAGCCCTACCAAAACAGGAGAGGGCTCTCTCCGTGTCACGCTCAGCAAATAAGTAAATGAAATGGTCTGAGATGACTTACTAAGAAATATTGATCTTAGGCTAGTAAGTGAATATGGATACAAAAAGTGATTTTTATGAATGCCTATGTTTCTGGGATGGTATGGGACCAATGGACCTCAATGAACAGAGAACTTAATACAAAGGCACAGATTACTTCATGAGGCAAGATAGCCGGAAAGACTAGCAATTTAGTTTAAGACAATGTGGAATGGAGATATTGATTAAGAGGATGAAAAGGGCATGGACAACATTGTTAGGACCCCATGTTGTCTATTTTTGACCTTATATTTTGTCATAATATTACCCTTTTCAACCCATAGTTGAAAGCCCTTGCTAGTGTTTTGACTCAATCATTCTAAAGGTATACAGTAACTCTTCTCATTGCTATATGTTTAATTATTCAACACATAATCATGCTATCTTTATAATTGATCCTTGAAGTTGACTAAGTTTCTGAAAATTTGTTGGAATTGCCTAAAGCTGGCAGGACTATATTTTGCAGTTGCTGAAACAGCGGAAACAACACGAACTTCGTAGCTGAAACAACAAGGACAGCATGCAAATCTCAAGGAGACAGTTGAGATTTGCGTACAGAGTCGCAACAACAAAGGAATCTGATCGATTATTTGAATAAACAGATACATTGATCGTAACGTTCATGATCCACATTACTGTAACAACATTCTGTTAACGGGAACTGATTTCCCTATTTTTTTATAAAGGGTTGAACAAGAATTTATAATGAAAATATTTTGTAATAGATGTCTCCTCTATAAAGAGGAGACATCTACATTAGAGAGGGGATCGAGATAGGATGAACAAGCTATAACACAAGGATTGTAGTGGAAAGACAAGACTGAATCTTTCTTGTAATATGGTATATTGACAAATGAATAAAGTTTCATTCTGAGTATTTTATCTTAGTTTCCGTGTCCTGGGGAATCTTGTGAGAAGGACAGGGCTCACTTTCATCACAAGATTCACCCATCTTTCTTCTTTTTTGTGTTGTGTGTGATTTCTGTTCATACCTTATTCACGAGTATTGCTTCTGATGATATTTTACTTTTGCTAAGACTTTGTTTCTCTTTTAATCGATTGATGTTGTACATGAGTGCCTCACCAATGATTAGGATTTATAGAGTGTATTGGTGAACTGGATAATAGAGGTAGGTGCTGAATGTTCCTACTCTGGGGATAGGGTCCTGATCCTTTGTTACAGGACAACCATTGTTTCCTTTCGCAGATTTACTCTCTTTAATTAATTATCTGTTCTTATTCAATTCCTGCAATAGACTATAATTGTTGTAACACATAGTAGAGGTTTAACAGAGTGTGAATTGCTTATACTATAGCTTTTTAATGCTATTAAAATTGAGTACATACAGTATGTAGTCACCTTTCAAATAATCGGACTTTCCTGGGTTGACAATTTATGTGGCACTCGACTGTTTAATTAATAAGAAATTAAAGTGACCAACATTTTGGTGCTGTTGTCGGGGAAGGCAACTGAAGATTTTAAAAGTATTAACGATTTTATTTTAGATGTATAGGATGCATGAAAGGACGTAGGAAAGCTCACCCTACAGGCGGCAGGGGAAAAGGCAGAGGACGAAGAAAAACTTTCATTGACGACATTATTTCAAAAGTTGAAACATCTCAGAAGGTAAGCTTTCGGAGGCCACAGACTCAACACTCTCTCCAGACAACCTACGAAATGGAGGAAGTATTGGGACCAGAAAGGGCCGAAGAGACAGTATAATAAATCGAGGAGTCAGTGGAAGATATTGAGGAACCAATAGAAGATATTGAAGTTGAGGAACCAGTTTAGGACATCGAAAGCCCTACAGAAAATGATGAAGACCGAGCAAGTGAGACAGGGGAACAATCAATGGGTGGAAACAATGAAGGACCCTTTGGTGGGGGACGAAGAGAAGGAAGAGGGGAAAATTCCCTCTCCATCTTGGAATTCCCTATTGAAGATCTTCCTAGAGGGGCAACTCCTATGAAGAACATTCCATTATCAGCCCTACATAATTTCCATGGTTTATCATCTAAAGACCCTGATGAATTTCTGTTTGAGTTTGATATATTGTGTAGGAGTTATGATTATGTTACTAATCCTCAAAAGTTGAAGTTGTTTCCAGCAACATTAAAAGGAAATGCATTGAGATGATTCATGAGCCTGGGAAGACATGTGATCACAACATGGGATCAATGAAAGAAAAGTTCTTGGCCAAATACCAAGACTATTGCCGAACAAGAGAAAGGAAGGAGGAATTATTTAAGATGGTTCAGAAGGAGGACGAAAATCTAGAGGACTTCATGGAAAGACTACAGTATAATTTGCAGCGATCTGATCATTCGAATATGAGTAAGGACATTCTTAAGTCAATACTGTTAAAAGGGGTACGAGATGATTGTTTAGATATGTTTAATATGCCTGGAAAAGGGGATATATCTAAGGAATCATATGATGAGATTGTCAACCTCTGTAAGAGATGTTCAAGAGGAGCAGCAAGCAGACCAAAAAGCAAGGATAATACATACTCAAGAGTCTAGAAATCAACAAGTGGAGGAGCAACACGGGCTGAAATAGGTAACTTATTTGAAGAATTTAAAACTGAAATGTTAATCTCTTTTGCTTCACAAATTGATACCTTGCAGGTTAAAAAGAAGCAGGAAGAAGCAGAAGCTGCTTTGGCTATTTTCTGCTCTAAATGGAGAGAAAAACACCCACTATGGGAATGCCCACTGGACAAGGTACCAATTTGCACTATTTGTGAGAATGACCATGAGACTCAACAATGCCCTTCTTTACCAAGAATAAAAGTAGCACTGCAGCCAACTGAAGAGGAAGCTAAAGCAGTGTATTTGCTGACACAGAGGAGGCAATGGCAACCACGAGGACAAGGTACAAATTCTAACATGTCATTTAATCATTGGAACAATCATCATCCTTTTCAAGAAAATTACCCGCCCTTGAATCAAATGTTATACCCACCCTTTAATCAAATGAATTTCCCACCCATGCAGCAACCAAATCCCCCTTTTGTTGATCCTACAATATGGAATCCCTGGGCTCTACAGCAATCCTATTTTAATCAATGGAATCCAAATTGGACAGCTCAACAAATTCCATTTCCAAACCAATTTCCCCAGTATCAACAATCTCTCTCCTTACCATCAAATACTCCACCGAATAATATCAGACAATGAGACCCCAGCTGCCTGTGTAACCTAACCCCAACCCAAATAACAATAAAGCTCTGCAGGTAATTGATATTCAAAACCAACCTGTTTTCCCTATGCAATGTAATGATATTCATTTACGCTCTGGGAGAATATTGAATCCATTATTGATGACATTACTTGTTCTGACTCTGATAAAGAAGAAGCTGGAAAAGAAAAGTCATCTAATAAAAATGTTGAATCATCCTCTAATAAGACTGTTGAAACAGTAGGGCCACCATTCCTTGAACGTTTGGCTCTTACCAGAACACTTGAGCTACCTGCTTTTAATCTTTTAGGAGAATTGCAGAATTTATATCTTAAAATTCCACTCTTACAAGCACTGAGAGATGTACCAATTTATGCTAGAACTGTTAGAGATATTTTCATTAAGAAACCTAGGAGAAAAGCTAAAGATCCCCTCACAGTCCATGTGATGGGTGATCTAGCTGCTCTAATGTCAAGAAAAACCCCCGCTATGAAATATGGTGACCCTGGTCATCCTACGGTCACAGTACAGATTGGAAAAACTTTTGTTTCTAGAGTTCTAGTAGATCTAGGTGCTGCAATAAACATTATGACACTTGAAACCGCACAATTATTACAGTTAAAGAATGTAATTAGGGAAACCCCAACCATTCTAGAGCTAGCTGACCGCTCCACAATCAAACCTGAAGGATTCATTGAAGACCTGCTAATTTCAGTCGAATCTTGGAACTACCCAGCTGGTTTTGTTGTATTACAGACTAAAACAAAGTTGGGGGGTCATCCATTGATTTTAGGGAGACCTTGGCTAGCTACAGCAGATGCCTTCATCAGCTGTAGATCAGGTTCAATGATAATTTCTAATGGATGTGAAACCAAGCAGCTTACTCTTTACCCTCATGCTACACCTATGATTAATAATGATAACTCTGTACGATTAGATTATGAGGATGATGAGACCCAACCCATCTTGACTATCGGACAAGCTTTAACTTTTAAAGATTCAACCGAGGTTGAATTAATTAGCAATTTTATTTCTGAACCTTCTTCGGTCAACTCTGAAATACATGATCACTTGACTACAATCTTGGAATCTGAATCTCAGCAAAACCTTAGAACTGAAAATTTATCTCAGACATCAGCTGGTATCTCCTCCAAAAGTATAACAATAGAACTTGAGCCTGGCAAAACGTTAAATATAAACCCTAACCTAACAGATGCTGAAACACAACAGTTAATGAAGCTACTCCGTGAGAATAAAGAAGCATTCACATGGGATTACACAGATATGAAGGGAATCTCTCTTGAATTATGTACTCATCGTATTTATATTAAAGAGGGATCTCACCCAGTCTTTCAATCCCAACGACGAATGAATCCCAATTTAAGGGAAATTGTGAAGGAGGAACTTCAAAAATTGTTGAATGCAGGATTTATATATCCTATACCTGATAGTGAATGGGTTTCTCCATTGGTAATTGGACCTAATAAAAATGGGAAATGGAGAGTGTGTGTAGATTATAGAGCTCTAAATAAGGCCACTCAGAAAGATCATTTCCCTTTACCATTTATTGATCAGATACTAGACAATTTGGCAAGTAAGAGATTCTTTTCCTTTTTGGATGGATTTAGTGGATATAATCAGATCAAGATTGCACCCAAAGGTCAAGACAAGACCACCTTTACTAGTCCATGGGGGACTTTTTCCTATAGAGTTCTTCCATTTGGATTATGTAATGCGCCAGCAACATTTCAAAGAGCAGTGATAGGGATTTTTTCTGATATGCTCAATGAT
Source organism: Pinus taeda (assembly GCA_000404065.3). Lineage (NCBI taxonomy): Eukaryota > Viridiplantae > Streptophyta > Pinopsida > Pinales > Pinaceae > Pinus > Pinus taeda. The sequence goes on along the minus strand of APFE031246792.1, from coordinate 15,478 downwards.
TCCTTAGAAATATTTATGGATGACTTTACTCTTTATGGTGTGACTTTTGAAGATGCATTACAAAACCTTGAGAAAGTACTTAAACGATGTATAGAAGCACATCTTGCCTTAAGCACTGAAAAATGCCATATGATGATGAATCAAGGTATTGTATTAGGGAACTTCATCTCATTCCTAGGAATTCAAGTTGATCCAGCTAAAGTACAGGTAATTCAGACTCTTCGTATCCCTAAGTCACAAACTGATGTAAGAAGTTTTTTAGGACATGCTGGATATTATAGAAGATTTATCAAGGATTTTTCTAAATTAACTTCTCCGTTGTTTGTGTTACTTATGAAAAATGTTGAATTTAAGTGGATTGATGGTTGTCAAAAATCATTTAATGAACTTAAACATCAATTGTCTATGGCTCCCATTTTGAGAGGACCTGACCGGGCGCTCCCCTTTCATATATCCTCTGATGCTTTAGATACTGCAATTGGAGTTGTCTTGGGTCAAGAAGAAAACAATCTTCCCTATGCTATCTATTTTATTAGTAAAAACATGACCCCTACTGAACTTAATTATACAGTTACCGAGAAAGAATTCTTAGCAGCCATTTATGCTATTAATAAGTTTCGACATTATATTACTGGCTATACTACTTTTGTTCATACTGATCACTCGGCCATTAAATATTTGATGAAAAAATCAGTTACAAATGCTTGAGTTACCAGATGGTTATTATTACTACAAGAATTTGATATCACAATCGTAGATCGACCAGGTAAAGAAAATGTAGTTTTTGATTTCCTCTCTCAGCTAAAAACTGATGAAAATACTCTAGTAGATGATTCCTTTCTTGATGAATATTTATTTGCAGTATCTGCTCACTCACGTTTGTATGCAGACATTGCCAATTACTTAGTTGCAGGGAAGCTACCATCACACCTATCACACAGAGAAAAAAGAAAGATCGTTTAGCAAAGTGCTAGGTACAGCTGGAGAAGTGGGTGACTTTTTCACATAGGACTCGATCAGGAAATTCGGAGATGCATCAGAGAAAATGAAGTTTATGATATATTGAAGGCTTGTCATGATGGCCCTTGTGGAGGGCATTTTGCTGATAAAAGAATAGCACACAAAGTTCTTAGAATGGGTTATTATTGGCCCTCACTTTTCAAGGATGCAAAGAAATATGTTAGGGCCTGCGATAGCTGTCAGAGAATGGGCCAGCCTAATCAAAAGGATGAAATGCCACTCAATCCCCAGATAATACTTGAACCTTTTGAAAGATGGGCACTAGATTTTATAGGTCCCATCAACCCTCCATCCAATCAAAGAGTTTATATATTGGTTTGCACAGATTATATGACTAAATGGATAGAAGCTAAGACACTCCTCAGAGCTAATGAAGAATCATTTTTAACCTTTTTATTTGAAGAAATCTTTGTTAGGTTTGGATTGCCTAGAGAGCTAGTCACAGATGGAGGATCTCCTTTTAACTCTCATGGCTTCAAAGATACACTCCAGAAATATCACATTAAGCATAAATTGACTACACCTTATCACCCCCAGGCCAATGGGCAGGTGGAAAGTACGAATAAAGTCATAGAAGCCATTTTAACAAAAACAGTAAAGGAAAATAGAAGGGACTGGTTTCAAAGGTTGCCTAAAGCATTATGGGCTTACAGAACCACTTGGAGGAATACTACGGGTTTTTCACCTTATGAATTAGTTTATGGTAAAAGTGTTGTTTTTCCTATGGAATTTGAAATCAAAACCTTAAGGACTGCTTTAGCTGTTAACCTTGACTTGAATGATGCACAGATAGCTAGGTTGCAGCAGCTTCAGGAATTGGATGAAAAGAGGTTGGATGCCATCCATTAAACAACCATGATACAACAAAAAAGAACTAGGTGGCATGACAAAACCATTAATCATAAGCAGTTCCAAAAAGGTAATTGGGCTCTACTGTATGACTCCCATTTTGAAAATTTTCAAGGTAATTTAAGAAAAAGCTGGCTAGGACCTTATGAAGTAGATACTGTTTTTTCAAATGGAACAGTTAGACTCCTAACGATTGATGATTCCAGAACACCATTATTAGTGAATGGGTATCAACTCTGTTTGTATCAACAACCCATTTCTAAAGAAGATTTCAAAGCTACTTGCATGACAGACATACACTATGTCTTTTTGGAGGAACCTACTATCCCTCAATGCAATTAATTTTACTATTTATGTATTTATTTTTTAGATTAGATTTCTTAACTAATAATTCCTCTCAAGGGTTTCCATGTTACAATTAATTATTTTGCAGATCTTAGCTTCGGAAGGTGGTTGAGAAGAAAAATTCCAATATAGGAAGGACTAAGCTGCGACTTGGGAAGCATTGCCACGTCATTTCAGATCATAATTCATTCCCTCTTACATTTTTTCCATCATTTCCCATTGCTGAAACACCATTTCCCATTGCTGAAACACCATTTCCCGCTGCTGAAACACCATTTCCCATTGCTGAAACACCAATTCCCAGTGCTTAAACGCCAATCTTGTCCATTTTTCCTAAGAAGCATCAATTTCCCCATTTCTGTTCCCGAGAATGAACCATTACTTCGATGGAAACATATCACTCTTCATTAAGGGAATCAGCCATTCATCCTGATAATTATGTTCCTTCACTATTATTTCCTGTGAATAGTGAAATCCTTGTGTATAAAAACCCTCATAATTTATAGACCCTTTTTATAAGTATCATCGACCTATTAATTACGAGATAATACTTTTTGGCGCAACAACCAAAGGTAAATATAAAGGTACGCGTGTTTAGGTGTGAATATTAAATTGCAGTTAATTGAGGAGATATTGATATGACTGCCGAAATCGTCGTACCACCAGCCATATCATTCAACCGCAGTTGGGGGGAGTTACCAAAATATTGTAATCATTACATGACACGCTAATCACCGCCATTTCTATTTCTCACGGTAATATCTAGTCACCCCGTCTGTACCTTATCATGTCATAACTTTATTTGTAATGTTCTACTCTGTTTCAACCTCAGTAACTCGGCTCTGCACTTTGTATTTTGTTCGAACCAATAACTATGGGAGGAAATGCTGTTAGACATGAACCTGGCTCAACAGCATTACTAGAACTATACCAGGAGGCATACCAAATCTTTCTACAAGCCGGATGGGTGGATTACTTCAGAAGACTTCCGGATTTCGATTCATAGCAGGTTCTGGAATTTGCATGCAATTTGAGGGAAGGATACTCCACTGTCCAAGGGGTGCGAATTCCAGCAACAGAGGAGGACATAGCACAAGTTTCAGGACAACCAACCAATGGTACTCGCTGGTTCAGCAGGAAACACCTCATTCTCAATGCACAACAAAATTTTCTGTTATCAGGGGAGCATGTTGAATCCAAAGGCAGGGGTGTTGCACTTCGATCACTACCACCACCATGGCCAAAAGTTACAGAATTTGTTAAGAAACATTTCACCTGCGAGGGTCATTATCAGGTAGTCTACCAACATGAATTTGTGTTATTAAATCATTTGAGGCATGTTCGTTTAATAAATATGCCCTATTATCTGCTTGGCTGTCTAAACAAATATGGCACACTATACCGTGAACGCAAGGCACCAACTCCTCTCCCTCACACACCATCTTTTGGTCCAGCTCTTAATAAATAGAGGCTTTGTCCTGCACAATCCACCTCCCCTCAATAACCCTCCTCACCAAGCCGAGGAAAATCCTCAGCAAGTCCAAGAAAATTCCCAGAAATCCAAGGAAAACTCCCAACAAGTTGCCGAAAATCAGCAATCAGTAGCGAAAACACCCCAATTGAGCACTGAAAATCTGCAACAGACCCCACCCCTTAATGAAGCTGAACCATCCACTCCCATGGTCCATATCCCCATTGATGATTCGGATGACAATACCCCCATCATTATGCTTAAGAGAAAGAAGCAACAAAAAGCTGCAACCCCACTAAAAAGAAGAACCAGGGCCTCAGTTAAGGAAGGCACCATTTCTGATAATCCCCCTACCCTGACGAAAAGTGCTCATAAGAGAAAAAGTACTATTTTTCCTGCTTCCTTGCCATGGCGACGAACAAGGTTGTCTGCAGCAACTGAGGCCATTATCCCAAATTCCCCACCTATTATTCTAAAATCCCGTATTCCGCCTAGCCCTGAACCCTCACCTTCCTCACCCTCGTGTGCCGAAATGCAGAGCGTTCACGATTTTGTGACATAATTTTTCTCAAAAGAGGCAGCTACTCCACAAGAACCAGCTGCCGATACATCTAAAGTAGACACCCAAGACGATATAGGGTATGTGGCTGATACACAAGAACCAGCCACTAACCCAACAGGTGATACACAAGAACCACCTGTTGGAGAACAAAAGGAAGACGACCTAGATGTGGGTGATACACAAGAACCAACCACTGACCCAATAGGTGATACATAAGAACCACCTATTGTGGACGCAAATAATGAAGTTGATGCCAAACAACAATTCTCTCCTCCACTAGAACCTGCAACTACAGAAGCCTGGTTACTTTAGCTTCCTTGCAGGAAGAAAACGAGTTTTTGAAATATGAAATTAAGGCTTATCAGCAAGAATTAACAATGGCTAGGGAAGCCTATGAAAAGGAACTCAATATGTACATGTTAGCTCAGGTAGCATCTGTAGCTAAAAAGAGTGTAGAAAAGGATCAATACAGTGAATACATGTGCAGTGAATGTGGTGATCTCTATACTCGAGCAGGTTATAATATAGTTGAAGTTCCATTGTCTAGAGCCAGTACAGTACCTCCTCATGTTATAGTCGAAAAGGAACACCCTGCTGTTACATAAGAACCAGCAGGATCTTCAAGAATTTTAGAGAAAGAAACAAAACCACCCCGGCCTACCCAAGTTGTTACAGAACAAAAACCAGTACCAAAGTCTTTTACAACTAAGGATACACAGACTGAACCTCCCCGTGTCAGCAATGCTTATACACAGACTGAGCATCCCCGTGTCAGCAATGCTTACACACAGACTTCTAGTTTTCAAAAACTAAGTAACACATGGAAGACAGAGTATGAGCTCTCACAAGGAAAGGCATTTTAGCAACAAAAGTCATTATGGCTCAACTATGCATACAGAAATTGGGAAGTGCTTGAACAGTCTTGTGCACAACATAAGGAGAATAAGAAATTAAAAACCAGACTGTCCCTCATCTTTGACTTGGTCCAGTGGTTACTTGCTACAAGGAAACCCTCTTTTAATTATTCTGTATTTTTGAGAGAACGCTTAGTGTTCCTCCAAATAAAAGTAATCAAGGATGGAAGACCCCACCAGGTGTCTACACTGCAGCAATTTATTGAGACCTTCGCAGAAGCACCAAATAGTGACTAGAACTTGATGTGTGAACTCTATCTTCACAATGAGGCTATGCCTGAAGATAGAAAGCTTATTCTACTTCCTCTTGTTGGCGATATCCAATTAAGAGCCTTTATTTACTTCTTGGCCAATCAGCTTACTTGGCAGAATGCTTTTATTTCAGCAGCACACAATGAGGAGAACTGTCTTCTCTAGATCCGTGCTGAGCCACAAAATGTAGCTGTCTTCATTGTAGAACATCAACGAATTCTACAAGAGCCAGGGATGACTGACCATATCAGGAAACTACAGGCAGCAGTCTTGGAAGACTGCCAGTATTATGTGAAAACTAAAGGAGCTCTGGCTATAAAAGCAAATAATCTATTCTGGGAACACTATCCTAAAGAGAGATGAGAATATCTCCCTTATAATCCTCTCAATCTTCAGGCGGAAATCTCACGCATACCTAATTATGTTAAATGCATTAGATAGTGTGTTGAACGATGGATTGGTTACCACTTTCACTTCCCTCTCTTATGGCTACCTAGACAACAATATAAGGCTCAATTTAAATTGACCAAAAAGGAGGAGTTAGCAGCATGGCAAAATCTTCAAAGTGTCTATGGGTTTAGAAACATGGTTGACAAAACCTTCCATACTTACTCCATAAGCAATTTTCATTGTTCATCCCAGTATTCCAACTCAGATTCATACTAGACGTTGCATGCGGACATGCAACCTTTTCAGTTGGGGGGGATGTTAGGAACCCATATTGTCTATTTTTTACCTTATATTTTGTCATAATATTACCCTTTTCAACCCATAGTTGAAAGCCCTTGCTAGTGTTTTGACTCAATCATTCTAAATGTATACAGTAACTCTTCTCATTGCTATATGTTTAATCATTCAACACATAATCATGCTATCTTTATAATTGATCCTTGAAGTTGACTAAGTTGTTGAACAATTGTTGGAACTACCTAAAGCTAGCAGGACTATATTTTGCAGTTGTTGAAACAACGGAAACAGCACGAACCTCGAAGTTGAAACAACAAGGACAACATGCGAATCTCAAGGAGACAGATGAGATTTGTGTACCAGAGTTGCAACAACAAAGAATCCGATCGATTATTTGAATAAACTGTTACATTGGTCGTAACATTCATGATCCACATTACTGTAACAACATTCTGTTAACGGGAACTGATTTCCCTATTTTTGTACAAAGGGTTGAACTAGAATTTATAATGAAAATCTTTTGTAATAGATGTCTCCTCTATAAAGAGGAGACATCTACATTAGAGAGGGGATCGACATAGGATGAACAAGATGTAACACAAGGATTGTAGTGGAAGGACAAGACTGAATCTTTCTTGTAATATGGTATATTGACGGATGAATAAAGTTTTGTTTTGAGTATTTTATCTTAGTTTCCATGTCCTGGGGAATCTTGTGAGAAGGACAGGGCCCACCTTCATCACAAGATTCACCCATCTTTCTTCTGTTGTGTGTTGTGTGTGATTTCTGTTCATACCTTATTCATGAGTATTGCTTCTGATGATATTTTACCTTTGCTAAGACGATGTTTCTCTTTTAATCGATTGATGGTGTACATGAGTGCCTCACCAGTGATTAGGATTTACAGAGTGTATTGGTGAATTGGATAACAGAGGCAGGTGCTGAATGTTCCTACTCTGGGGATAGGGTCCTGATCCTTTGTTATAGGACAGCCATTATTTCCTTTTGCAGATTTACTCTCTTTAATTAATTATATGTTCTTATTCAATTACTGCAATAGACTATAACTGCTGTAACACAGAGTAGAGGTTTAACAGAGTGTGAATTGTTTATACTACAACTTTTTAATGCTATTAAAATTGAGTACATACAGTACGTAGTCACCTTTGAAATAATCGGACTTTCCTGTGTTGACAATTTATGTGGCACTCAATTGTTTAATTAATAAGCAATTAAAGTGACCAACAAACATGAATCCTTTTCAATAGAAGAATGAACACTGAACATGAAATTTTCCCACAGGCAGAGCAATAAAATTGAATTCTACCTTATCTAACTTAGAAAATTTCACTGGAAAAGAATATGAAATGAATTATGAAACATAACAAGATACATATGAAACATAAGAGACACATTTTCTACACTCACAACCACATGAATCTCATGAAACAGAGCCGCTGCCTTTCATTAATCCTCTGTAAAAAAAATACAATGAAGAAACAGAGTTTCTTTCACACAATCTCCTGGAAGTTACAAGCCAACCAACCCTTTGCAAATGGTTTTCATACAATATATAGAATGTGCCATGAAGAGATAGAATGTCGAAGGGTTGGGGAGTTACTCGAATCATTACAAAAAGAAGGTGGAGAGCCAAACATCAGCTACAGGTCCAGCACCACAAACATGACAAATGGCTTGGGTGACCCTTTGCCTTCCTTTGCCACTTGGATAGATGCCCATCTAGAGTGAAAGTACTTTAAATTCTGCCTTTAGTGTTGAAAAAGTGAAGTGTAGATGAGAGGGCCCACTTATTAAAATTTACGAATCGAAATTTCGCGAAACAGAGGCAATTTGGGCCTTTTTTTCTATATGCGCCGCGCCATTTTTTGTGTGCACTATGCCACTTTGAGGTCAGTTTTGAGGCACTTGTAGGAGTTTAAAATGTTCCCAAGTGTGCTTGTTGGAAAGCCTATCCTGTCTACTTTCCAACCTAAGTGGAATTTTTGAATTTGGACCTCATTTGCCCCTCCAAATTTTCATTCTCCCAAGTCTACTTCCTGTGTGTCAAAATAGGGGCAGTGAGGCCATGTTTTGGGTGTTTTTGACCTCTTGGAGACTCAAATCATGCCAAAATTTCTTGCCCTAGTGCCAGTAGTCATGATTTTTCATGCTGAATCCAAAAATGCAAACCACTTCTCATTTGAAGCTCCCAATCCTACGCGCAGCGCCAGTGGCGCGACGCATATAGAGAAAAAACTTGTGTTTGTGCCAAAAAATTTCCATGTGACCAAAATTGTCCCAAATTTCTTGAAATTTGGGCTGGAGTTTCTCTAAGAGACGCTATGTTGGGCCACAGACGCTTCAACCAAGATTCGAAGCCGATCTTTCTCTTTTGCCTCTTTTGTTGCTCTACTGAATTTGGCCTTCAAGGTCCTTATCCGGGCCTTTGCACTCATGTTCCGTGCCCTGTAATGATAAGCCATCCTCCTCAGTATGGTTTTTCTTCTGTTGGCCTTCTCTAGCAGTTTCTCCAGGTGGATATTGACCCACTCTAGCCACAACTCACGGTCATTGTTGATCTCTTGCTCCAAGGTAGTGAGCTCGATCCTCCTTTGTTGGGCAGCTTATCAATTCTCATGGATACTTTTCAGCTCCATGATTGCCTGCTGGTCCTCAAGCTACTAGTTCCTCTACCCCAGATACTTGGTAATCCCTCTGGTCCTCTCCACATTGAGTATCAAGTCTTGGATCTCTGTGTCCTGCTCCTGAATGGTCATCCTAAGTTGGGCATTCTCCGCCTCTGCCTCATCATCCTAAATGAAAAATGACATCGGTCTCCTGTCCACCTGATGGCCCCTCATCATGCACGGGCTTCTTGCCCTTGTCTAGTACTTGTGTCGTTGATACCGAAAGCGAGGCCCCTTCCACCCTGGGTGGAGATAACACTCTTTTTGCTACTGCAAACAAGTGCCTATTGCCTCTCTGATATGTAACAAAAATTGGCATGGTAGTGGTCTCATGGTGCTCATACTGATGAGAAGGACCACCCATCTCCTGCTCTGGCTCTAATAGTACCTGTGATGTGCTGAAGAAGTCACGGGAGATGAAGTCCTCCCAAGCAATGCCCTGCAATCCCAACTGATGATCTACCAAAATCTGGATAAGAGCAAAGTTATACACACTGTTAAGCTGCTGCTGACGGGTCTTATGCAGGATGAAGGTGTTCATCCTCTCTATGTTCTTGCATATGAAAAATGGGAGGTTCATCATCCTCACCCTAGTGAAGTGCATGAGCAACCAGATGTGATAGGCATATAGTTGAGAGAACCTCCCCTCACAGCTAAAGTATTTCATGATCAATCTCATGAGTGGAGCATACTCATCTTTCAAGTATCTGAAGGGAAAGACTTGTTACACAAAAATATCGTCACCTTGATTATTTGCAGTCGGTGTAGGCCTATCATCACCTATACCAGCTTCCTTAGCAAGTCTTAAACCTCAGCTCTTCAAAGCAAGCTTGAAAAATGAGAGAAAGAAATCAAAAAAGCAATATAACTCTGGTTCCGCACTTTCTCTTACTTTTGCCTGCGGGCCTGCACCTTTTGTTCAAGATATCTATGTACTTATACGCTCTGTATGTAAAGGGGAGGGTGCGTACCCCTGTAAAAGTCAAAAGGCACAACTTTTATCTTAAAAAACTCATCTTGGGTTGATTCTAGAGTTCTCTAGAAGGATTTGTTACGTGGATTGTTTGCTCCAAGTGGTTCATGCATCCCATCATAGGAGGAACTAATCCCTTGTTAAGAGGAGCTATCCCTTTGAAGGAGGACTCTATCCCTTTGAAGGAGGAGTTGGTAACTGATCTCCATTGCACTATAAATTGAAGCATTGGGTTAGTGGCCAGAGAGGTTAGAAGCTGAACTTTTGAGGGTAAATGCTAGTGAAATCAAGACTTCCTAATTGAGCTTAAGAGGAGAGATCACATACCTTTTTGGCCTCATTAGGGAGTGAGTGAAGCTTGTCAAAGTAGAGGAGACTTCTTGTTGGACCCTGGGAGGAGCTTGTACAGCGTCAAGGAAAAGGT
>APFE031246790.1:0-12503 GCA_000404065.3 Pinus taeda | reverse complement strand
CTACTTTGGGCTATCAACACACTGGCCTCCAATAGACCAATGATGCATAATCCTTCACTGCGAAATTTGCCCCTAATTTAAGTACTTCTGACACCCAAGTCAACTCTAATACACAACTTCCACAGGGTACAATACTGATCCAAATCTGACCCAATATCACGAACCCGACACACATTCAATGCTACTGCAATATTATTGTATTGTTGTCCCTTGATAGGGCAAGTGCATGTTGAAATAACCGTTCATCAACCAACCTAACAACCTCTTCTTTGTTATAGCCTAGGCAAGGTGGGATGACCTTCTTGTGGGTAGTTGTTTTGAGCAAGTGGCAGCCCTTAACACCCCAACGTTAGCCTATTTTGGAGAGGTTAGGCTTATGGCCTACCTTAGTTTGTTGTGATTCCTAACAACCCTCTAAAACAACCTCCTCTTACCTTTGTTTGACCCTCAAAGAAACCCACGAGATCCACAACAATCTAAGCCTTCTGTCTCTTCTTCTCAACATCCTACAACACTTCAGTAATCTAAAACAACCCTAGAAAAATTTCCCACCCTTTGTTTCTCCTTCCTCTTTGCGGAAGCCCAAAACATAGATTATCTCTCCTCTCCAACGAGCTATCTTCTTGTTGTGTGGTGCACAAATGGATGATGAATAAGTCCTCCACTTCACCTATATATATACACATAAAGGGGGCTGCACGAATTCATTTGAAGATAAATGTCTCTTGGACGAATTCCTCAATCCTACATGAAATTGACTTTCCATATTAATTTCCATCTTCAAAAATGCATATCTTCATTTCGAGAGCTTTGATTTGAGTGATAGTTGGAATTGACATGCCAAAATCTATAACCTCAATTTTTCTCAAGCTCATATTCATCATGATTTTGACCTAAATCCCGATGGATGCAAAACCCCATGCTTGGGTTCCAAGCCCACAGGTGACTGTTGTGGTGCTTTTCCCTCCAATCTCTGAACCCTAGGGATTGGAGTACCTCCCAAGCTACACAAATCAGCACTCCCTCTTAGCGATAGAGGTACTTCCAAGACTAGGAAGTAACTCATCATCATCATTGCTCGCAACACTTTCCCAACTCCTAGTGTCACAATCACAACAATCCTTGTCATGTCAACTACACCTCTTTAGAAAGTGTCATTGTCATTGTTGGAAGCACCCTGCTTCTTCTTCTTCTCTATTAATGTCTTCCAGTCTCTCTATGATTCCTTCTTGGAAATTTTAGGAGCATCCTTTCTCCCCACTAACCATGCCCTCTTCTTAGGCTACAAAGTCTCCCTCTAAGCCTTCAAGCTCCCTCTTGAACTGAACTCTCTCTGAGTCTCTGAGACCTGGAATTTCGTCTCTAGAAAATGTACCTTCTTATTGGGAACCTATACCCACTCCTCTGAAACCTGCACTTGCACCTGCACCTAGTCTTGCTTCTTTGGAACCTGCACTTGCTCCACCTACTTCTTTCCATGATCCACAGGCTTGCCTGTAAACCTGTAGAGACCATGTTCCTTAACGCTGAGTACAATCCAATTTGATGTGGAGCCTTTGGGCCTGAGTCTTGCCTTCCCATCTTGGAACAAGACCTAAACCCTTTCCTCTCGATCATCGAGACATAACTCATGCTATATCTGAGTCCTGGTACAAACAACACATCCTGGACCCACATCACATGTCTGTCTCCATCTTGAATTTCACAACACCAGGTCCTTAGATCTCCAACCCGATCCTTAGATCTCCAACTGACTCTTATCACCCAACACCATGTGCAATTTCAAGTCCCATTCAACTAGAGTCTCAAAAACCTCTTTTGACCTTGTCATATGCTTCGTCACACCACTTTCCATGTACCATCAATCCTCATTGATATTACCCTATGAGAAATGACAAATCATAACACACTCCTCCTATTCCAATCTCCTAGTGAGATCATCTATCTTAGCTGAAGTGGCAACATTGACAACCTGCTTTCGTTTCCTCTTCTCATCATCTACCTTCTTCTTCATCAAACATCTTGTCAAATAATGACCCATCTCGCCACAATTAAAATACTTCACTTTAATCAAGTCCTTCTTTTTCTTACCCTTCATTCATGCTGCAAGTGCCACGTCACCATTGAAGGAATTCTTATTTGGATGAAGATCCTCATCTCATAACTCTTCTTGGATGAATTTGTCCCACTACCTATCCCTATCTTGTAGCTTTTCTATGGCAATGATTCCTTTAATGAAGGGCTTTTGTTCCTTGGTGAACCCTTTCAAGGAAATCTTTACCATATCTCCATCTAAGATAGTCACACAAATAGCAGCAAGCTCATCTTTGACCTGAGACAATCTCATCAAATACGAGGTCACACTTTCACCCTTTATCATCTTGGTGGACTTCAACTTATCCTCCAATATTAGTACTTGATTCTCGTTCTTATTCTGGAACAAATTCTAAAGAGCCATCCACATCTCATGTGAATTGTTCTTCCCACACAAATGAGTTATTAGGGAATCCTTCACACCATCTAGGATGATCAATCTCGTGCTCGAATCCAAATATTCATATATTTCTAGCTCCTTAAGGTCGGATGGCTTCTTGATCTCTTTCTCAGTGAATACCTAGATCTTGTTGACCTGCAAGAACAACTTGATCCTTTCCTTCTAAGGACTATAGTTGGACAACCCCTCCAACCTATCCTCATATCAGATACCTGCATGTAACTTCAACATTATACCGAGCCCTTCTCTTACAATGTGACCAATTCCCTCTCATGTTGTACATTGTTGCACACAAATATGATTCAGTGACTTCCAAAGTAGCTCATACACCCTCTGATACCATGTTGAATTTCCATGACCTTGGGTTTAGGTTAGAGTCTTAAAATAACTGATGCTACCAAACCAAGAATCTCAACCATAAACTACTTTGGAAAACGGAAATATAAAGCAATCAATCACATATGCACAAGTATACACAATTTTTAAGAGATATTGTACAATAATGTACAACCCAATCTTATTTATATTAAACCAATCTGAATAATACAACAGTCTATGGTATACAAGAGACAATGACAAACATGTTGTGCATACTCGATGTCATATCTTGTCATGTCGGTTCTTTGCTCTTGTACTACTCACTATATGCCCCTTAGTCCTTCAAAGGACAACACATCAAGATTCCATGAGGGATGCCACCTAACACTGCTACAAACCACTTTTGTAGCATGTACACGGGTTGATCCAATCTATTCTCTGGGTTGGCCAATTCTTGAGCTCCAAACTTCCAGGCTAGTAGTCACCTTTGTTCCATCAAGGTACTACACTTCGGCACCAAACTTCACCCAACCTTCAACTCCTCTTCATCACATCAAGATGGCCTGTCTAAGGCTACTTTGGGCTATCAACATGCTTCCCTCCACAAGACCAATGATGCCCAATCCTTCAATGTGATATCTACCCCTAATTCAAGTCTTTCCAACACCCAATTCAACTCCAATACATGGCTTCAACATATTGCAATATTGATCCAAATCTAACCCAAAATGATTGATCCAACACACATTCAATGTTGCTACAGTACTGTTGTACTGTTGTCCCTAGTTAGGGCAAGTGCATGCTATAACAACCCTTCATAAACCAACCTAACAACCTCTTCTTTGTTGCAGCCTAGGAAAGGTGAGATGGCCTTCTTGTGGGTTGTTATTCTAGGCAAGTGGCATCCCTTAACACCCCAATGTTGGCCTGTTTTGGAGGGGCCAGGCTTGCAGCCTACCTTAGTTTGTTGCGGCTCCCTAAAAGCCCTCCACAATAGCCTCCTCTTTCCTTTGTTTGACCCTCAAACAAACCCGCAAACATCCACAATAGTCTCGACCTTCCAACTCTTCTCCTTGGCCTCCTACAACACTTTGGTCATCTGAAACAACCTTAGAAACAATCCATACCCTCCGTTGTTCCTTCCTCCTTACTGTGGCCCAAAACAAAGATTGTCTCTCCTCTCCAATGAGTTATCTTCTTGTTTTGTGTTGCAAAAATGGATAAGGAATAAGTCCTCCACTTCACCTCTATATATACACATAAAGAGGGTTGCATGAATTCATTTGAAGAGACATGTCTCTTGGATGAATTCCTCAAGCTTACATGACTTTAACTATCCATAATTAATTGTCATCTTCAAAAATTCATATCTTTGTTTCTAGAGCTTCGATTTGAGTTATCTATGGAGCGTTGGAATCGACATGCCAAGCTCTATTACCTCAAATTTTCTCAAGCTAAAATTCATCATGATTTTGACCCAAATCTTGATGGGTGGAAAGCCACAAGCTTGGGTTCCAAGCCCACAAATGACCCTTGCGGTGTTTTTCCCTCCAAACCTGGAACACTGGGGCTTGAAGTACCTCCCAAGCTACACAAATCAACATATAATAGACATATTTTTAGCAGTATAAGAAAAAAAACCACAAGAATGGGCTCCTTATGTTCTGTACTTCTCAAGGAAAAGCCATCATGGATTTGGATGAAATATGTAAGGGTTTTGGCTAGAATCCAACTTACATTTTTAAAATAAAATCCCTAACGTTTCATTTGAAAAAAAAAAAGAACAATGTAAACAGTAAATAAAATTATTCAATTTCACCTTAATTTTAGATCATCTTTATATAGCGAGATAAAGTAATTGAAAGTGAAAATAGAAAATTAAAAAAAAAAAAAAAAAAAAAAAAAAAAAAAATACTATGAGGGAGATATGTAATTCCTTCCTCCTTAATATGAGTTGATATGCATGTAAAAATAATATTCTTGATAATGCATTATGTTTCTATTTTGATTTGACATGTAATATTTAAAAGAGAAATATATTAATAACCACAAAATATTTTAGTGTCAGCCATAAATAAAATATTTTAATGTTCACATTAATAGCATAATTTTATACCAATTTTATATTGAAAAAAATATACTAATTAAAATTAAAAATTCTATTATATTTTCAGTTTCTATTAATTTATTTCATCCTTAATCTGGAGTTTATATCTAATGCTTAAAAATATTAATAATAAAAAATAAGTTTAATGTGGTTTATAAATCAAATATTTCAATAAGCATGTTGAATAATGATTTTAACACGAAATATATAGAGAGAGAAAGAGTGAGGAAGTTCTTATTCTATTAATACAATTTTTGTAATTAAAAGGTATCATGGAGATTTGTAATTCCCTTAGTGTCTAATATGGAGTTGACATGTAATATTTTAAAAAGTTGTAATAATAAATATTGAGACACACAAAGAGGATATCTTATGGATATATGTTATGAGGGGACATGCATTAACATTTTAATATGCAAAATGTGAAGCATAAATAAAATTTCAATATAAACTATGTGTGTGTATATATAGATATAGATATATATATTTCAAAGGAATAATTAGATTTATATTATCAAACTAGAATACATGCCAAAACCCTTATTCATAGATTGTTCATTAACGGTTCGAAACCAAAATTGATCCAAATGAGTTATGCATCTACTTTGGCTATATCCTATTATGCCTCTAACTGAGTTTATCTTATAAAGTCTCTAGAACAGGCCATTGTATTGCATTGTTTTACAAAACATATATAAAAAAATGGGTTGAAATAAACTTCTTTCCTAGTGGTTCTCCATTTTCCATGGTATTGTCATCCACTTCTGCTTCCTACACCGGGTCCTTTCCTCCATCACCCCGAGATCACATGCATTATCCTTGACAATGGTGGAGGGTCTGGCAAGCCGAAGACCTCCTTGAGAAACCCTATCACCACCGCTTCCACTGTAACTTCGATTCCTTCATCCTTGGCTGAAAGGTTATCAACTTTCATAACCATGTTTTCCACCGTGAGTCTTAGTCTATCCACATAATTCTTCATCAACTCAATTTAACCCAATAGTAACGAGAAACGAGATCTCACTAGCCAACTTCTCCTCATTGCATCTTGGACCTCTCCCAACCACTCTTCACTAATGTCACCAGGGATGCCATTCTCACTCTCTATCAAATTTTAATGGAAACTCGATGTAACTCCTCAACAACTACTCTCCATTTATAGCAAGTCAAATTAACAAATTCACACTCTGTCTTAATTGTGGCACGTTTAATGACGATGCTACTCATTCACTCTGCAATGAAATTATATTGCAAACTTTCCATTCTCTGAGTCGCTACCTTTCCTCATTTATTCTTCCCCCTATACATTATCACTATGTATATATTATATAAAACAAATGATTAAATAAAAAAGTTCTTATATTAAATCATTTGGTTCATTTCACTAATTGGGAGATCCAAGGTTAAGGTGAATCAATGTTGGTAACACTAATAATTATATGATCTAGTTATCATTTTTTTCCACTATCAAAAAAAAAAAATATTAATGTGCGCGCGCGCACACACACACATTTTGTTAATTAAAAATTTTCATTGCATTAGAATGTTTTCAAAAAAACTAGAGTACAATGCTATTTATTTTGATCATGTATGGGGATTCTCACTTCCTCCATGGGAATAATGAGACTCCTCCACCTATCCTGCAAAAAGAAATTCAAAAAAAAAAACCTAGACATTCTAATTAGACAATACAAAACATAGGAATAAGCCAGATATACTGGCAGACATGTTAGTCATTCAAAGTTAGAGGAATAAATAGGATTTGAGACCTTTGCACTCGAACCGAATGAACAACAATATCATAGTCACATTGATGATGCCCCTCTAAGTGGGCTAGCCTTTCATCAAGCCTATCCATGAAAAAACAATGATTCCTCAACATCATTTTAATGTCCTCAAACGAAACAAACACATTATATCTCTCCACTTGTTTATTCTTCAACACCAAGCCAAGCAAGGTCTTCATTTGCCAATATAGTGCAATTGCACTAAGGTATTTCTTTCTCTGTCCCTTGCCGTGAGCAGGGTTGGGAACCCAGCAAGAAACCTTCTCCAGTATCTCAGAGTTAAAATAAGATTGCTTATCTACTCTCACCATGGTTTCCAAGTTTCTAATTTCTCGTCGAGTCTTAGGAGGAACAATATTAAAATAAGTTGTTATTGAATCATGGGGAAATAGTCGAACATTGAATTAACCATCAGAGCTGCTACTTCGACCACCCTTCCTACTACGTATGCATTTCCTAGGAGTTATGTTGAGAGAGGAGCTTAATACTCAAATTTACACATGAACACCCATGACCAACAATCTAACGAGAGTGTCAACCTGTAACATAAACACTTGTAGTAAACAAAATGGCAATAAAAATAATATTGACTCTAAACAAATGACACTAGACTTGGCTAAGGGATGAACCACTCCAACTAGACACATGAGGGATAAAGCTGCCTCCTCCCTTAAAACTCACATAGCCCCAAGCATACAAGAAAAGCCACAAACATACCCAAAGAAAAGGCTTACAACAATTAAAGCCCCCTTTTTTCAACTAGGGAATCAAAGTAACGAGAACCAACATGACAAAACTAGAATAACTTTCAATGCTCGTTGGTCGGGTAATAGCTCTATCACTTCCAACCAACAAAATCTAGACTAGTGATCAATTTCCACAAAAACAACCTCAAACCCGAGTATACCATATTTAACTATTAGGTTGACTAGAGTATGACGAAAATTAATAGATGAAATAATAGAAAAACAGAGAAAAGTCAGGAAGAACAAGACTTGCAGAACTGAACTAGACTTGATAGGGATGGGTGTTGCCAACTTCTATTACCATATACCAACTCTTTCTGCAAATATCTACCACCTTGACATACTTTTGACACTCTCTACCTCTTGTCAACTCCCAAAGACAACACAATGTTTTCAGCATAGGAGCTGAGCTTGGATTCCAATGACAGGGATATCAATTCCTCAACCTTGCTCCAGACCAAACCTCACTTGTAAACCACCAGGTTTAAGTTTCTCCCCAACACCCTCTGCTTCCATTTAGTAGCCATATGTAACACCACATGCAAATGCAAGTTGGGGGCAAGCCATGTTCCCTTACCTTTAATGCATATCACATTGGCGGGGTGGCATGCTCGCCCGTCGAGACCCACTTTCATTCTCTATGCCCACCCACTTCAAGGAATAATATACAAAATATTTTATTTATAAATATTTTTTAATTTATTTATATAATTTAAAAATAATATATAATAATGTGAAAACCCAATCTATGAGGCAGGGGAAGAAGATAATATAGAGAATACTATAAACAAGGACGAAGAAGTTTCATAAGGAGTTTTAGTGGAAGGGGGATTTACAGAGACAAAAACTATGGCTCCAAGATTGACAAAAGTATCAACACGTACAACATTCCAATAGTAGAAGGCAAAGTCTCCTCCTGAAAGAGAGTCGAGTGGCACAAAAGGAACCCATGCATCAAAGAGTTTGGAGTCTAACAAGGAAATCCATGTAAACGTGGAAAAGAGTCAAATGGCTATTGTGACTTCTGCTTCCAACTATAGTTGTTAGTGAAAAGTGGAGAAAAAAAAAGACATAAAATGGTAGCTTAGTGTCTTCATATTAAGCACCCAATTGTATTTTTTCTTTTTTGTGTTGTTCTTATGAATAAAATTATGATTTTTCCTTGGGGAAAAAATGAAAACCCAAACTACATATTTCATGTAATATAACTAACATAAATACTCAATCTACTTATTCCATATACCATATTATTCAATTAATATAATATATTATATTGTATTATTAATATATATATATATATATATAATATATATATATAAATGGAATATTTGTACCATGGGTAATGAAGAATTATTTTTGTCGTCAGCACAAACGGAGCAAACCAAAGAGGGTAAGGAATTGAACCCGTGACTTTCAATAACAAAAGTGCTTTATGACCCCAAGAGTTAGAGAATGAATGTGACCTTCCATACAAAAGTGCTTTAAGGAAGGAGACTCAACCAATGGATAAGTTACTTCATATATTATATTATACTATTAATATAGTAATTGATTATATTAATTAACAGTTATAAAATTATTTAATAATATATTAATTTATTTAAGTAATATACTCCACAATTTTATATATTATATTAATCAAATTAATATTTAAGTATATGTATGTATTTGAATGCCACTCGAATATGCTCTAAAAATATTTTTGATTGGTTAAGAGCTTGTTTTCTTGGAGGTAGGAAACATGTTAACAAAGTAAGACCTAGATGTATCTCCAAAAAATGGAACCCTACTCCCTTCTAGATTAAGTGATTTTCCTTAAATAACAAAAAATAAATTTTCCCGGGATAATATATATCCGATTAACATTTAAATATAAATATATAGATAAATAATTCAGTATTCTCACACGTATATATATAAAAAAATGTTATCAAATTAACATTTAAATATATGTATATATATGAAATTCAGTATTCACAAACATAATTTGCAGTAAACGGGGCACTAATGACTTGAGTGGCCTCTTAAGCTTCAAAAGGGTATGATGGGATAATGACTTCCGTAGTCTCTCACGTTTCAGAAGGGTGTTTTCATGGAATAATAGCTTCCGTAGGATATCTCGAGATTCAGAAGGGTGGTATCATGTGAAATGACTTCTGTGGCATGTCAGGTTTCTTTTTTATTGTCTCGAAATACGTTCGGTGGAGTCAGATGGGATTCATAATTTGAAGCACGGGTTTGGTGAATGGTGGTTGCTTGTCTCCATCTTTGTGATAGCGACAATTAAAAATGAACGATTTTAATGGTTATACTTTCCAAATAAAAAGGAATTTTGGATTGGTTAGGTTTTGATGAACGATTTTAATGTTTATACTTTCCCAATAGAAAAGAAGTTTAGAAAAGCAGTTTGGTTTGCTTGAGTTGCGAAGATACTTTTGCAGTTTGGTTTGCTTGAATTCCGGAGATATTTCTCATTGATCGAGTCTATAGAAAATATCATGTCGAAAATATCATTTCGGTCTGTTTTCATGATATCATTTTATAATATACCCCGATTGGGGTGGGGAGAATGACAGAGTGTGGTGAACGGATGGCAATCAAGGTGTGGAAGCACAAGCCACCCCCCAAATTAATCATTAATCATCTTCCGATATGCAGATGGGTTTGTAACCCGAGGCGTGGAGGAGAAAGAATGATGGCGAGGGCATGGGAAAAGGATGGCGGCGTTTGGAGGGTGAAACATAGGGTAGGTGTGGATAAATCCCGAGGAGCAGGCGAAGGCAAAGATCAGAGGTGTAGAGAAGCGGTGAAGGTGGAGAGCAGCTGTCAAAGAATCCCGAGTAACCATCTCAGAAGAAGGTAGGAAGCAATGGTGGAGAGAAGAAGGAAGGTAGGTGACAATACAGAAGTGAACGGAAGCCGGAAAGCTAGGATAAGGAGAAGCAGGGAGGTGAGAATGTTAGTGAGCAAGACAAGCAGGGAGCCGAGGTGCGAGGAAGCCCCATAGAGATCGAAATTCATATGCATACAAAAGGAAGAGCTGTGAGGGCTAACAAGTCGGATGAGGAGCAGCTGGAAGAGGGAGAAATTCGCAGAGAAGGAGAAATGGAGGTACGCAGGAAAGAGCTAACGGGAAAGGTGACGTTTGAGGTAGGACAGGAGAGCCAGAGCACCAGCAGGGGAAGACCCTCCCAAAGAGGCAAAGGCAGAAGACGTAGGGGCAAGGGGAGAGTTTGGCATGCAGATGCTGATGAAGCGGAGGTGCCACCATCAAACCAGCAGAAAAGAGGAAGAAGAACGTCGAAGCAAATGGCTCATGAAGCAGTAAAGGCATATAACGAAGGGACGCATATAACGAAGGGACGCATGTAGACATTAGAAGAATTATACAGGAGCTGGAAAATAACGTATTGCAGGAAGCCTCGAACCCTGAAATGGAGGATTGGAACAGTGTCTTACCAAACCCACGACATACAAGGGGACGTTTATCCCTGTGTAAACAAACTCTGCACATTTATTGGGTAATGAAATGGTTATTAGCTAAAGCCATGGAACAGGTAGCTGAAGAGATGACTGAAATAGCTCAAGGAATACCAAACGTGAGAAGGGAGATGGACAATATTCAACTTACTCTTCTGAGGCATGACAGCAGATTAAAGGAAATTCAAATTCTGATGAAGAAGATAACGAATGTGCAACGCGAGGAGGAGATCAAGTTCGAGTCCATGGTAGATTGAATCTTTCTGTTCTGTTCACAAATGAACATTATGTTAGTCACTAGGAGAATCAGATTTTTTTGAAAAACTGTTGAACTAGTATAGCGGATAGGAATATAGAGTTGTCTATTGATAGAGTAAGAAACATGATTTAGTCATATGCTTTGCTTGACATTTTCAGATTTTTGCGACCAACAGACCCGATTTCCCTTGGGGGAGGTTGAGGGCACCAATTGATAGTACATATTTAATCTTAGTTGCATATAATAGAAAACAACCTACACGAGCTTACAAAAAACAATATCATTTTCATAAGATATAAATGGACAAGTATGGATATTTTCGTTGGATGAATAAATGTAATAATGAATAAAGAAAGGTATCGATTTTCAATTTATTAGGTCATTGTTAAATTTTATATTTTTGTTAAATGAATAAATGTAATAATGAATAAAGAAAGGTATAGATTTTCAATTTATTAGGTTATTGTTAAATTTTGCAAAGATATGTTAAATTTGATGGATATTTATAGATTGGTGTGGATTTTTTAATTTTAAAATTATAATTATTAATAAAAATAAAAATAAAAGTGAAAATTTATTTAATTAATCTATTAGAATTAAAATAATATTTTTATATTAAATTTCATTATTTATAAATTAATTAAAAATTTAATTATGTAGATAAAAAAAAAATGACATTATTATATTATTATTTAAAGTTATGACAAATTATACATATAAAAAATTTAATTAAAAAATTAATTATATAGGTTAAAATTTTGGCAAAGGTTCATTCGTTGTCATCATATCCAGTGAAATTATATTATTAGGACTCTTATCACTTTAAAAAAGGGAATATTGGAGGTTATGGCTTAGAGTTTTTTTTACAGTAAATATTCAGCGAGTAATAGTGTTTAAAGGAATTTACTAAGATAATATATATATATATATATATTTAATATATATATAATTTTTAATAAATAAATATTTGAAAAAAATACAAATATAACATAAAAAGTGTGATTATGTATTATTATTGATGATTACAATACTAGAGAGTTTTTATATCTATCTTTTATAAATAATAGAATATAATATTAGTGATATCTTATACACATATACACTCCTCATTTTACCCCTCATTTTCTTGGGATTGCAGGTAAGCATATATATTAGTGGTGTATTTTGATCTTCTCTTTATATATATATATATATGGGGATGCATATAATAACGGAGAAATTATATAAGATCATTATTTAGACTCTGTTATGAATTTATTAAGATTGCTTTTAATTAGATTTCAGAATTTATTTCTTAGGAAATTGTTCACGT
>APFE031246783.1:0-15340 GCA_000404065.3 Pinus taeda | reverse complement strand
TTCCATCAACTTTGGAAGCTTCATCGGCCCCCACAGCTCCACTAGCTACAATGCTTCCAGCTGCAACAATATCTACATCAGCAAGAGGTTTAATAACAACAATAGCTCATCCAAGTGACGAGGAAAGTAAGTTGGTCAAAGCCATGGAGGACATTTCCATCCAGACCGCTGGGATAAATGGATTCAAAGAACAGAGAAGAAGTCTAGAGGATGAGAGGAAACTGACTCGGATTATGCACAAGAATGAAGTTTAGAAATGAAACAGATTAACTGAAAGAATGAAGAATTTGGAGAAAGAGTTAACATTGAAGGAGCCACATACCAAAGCTAGAGAATAGCTATGGGCCAATATCATTGACTCTCTTAATGATATTTTTGCCATCTATACAAGTCATCTTTGAACAAAATGATTTAGTCAAAGAGGCTACTAAAGCAATTCAGAGAGTTAAGGCCAAATTTGGAGACATGCCAAAAGAAGCCACGAGAATAATCCAATTCCTTAACTCTAAAAATAAATATGAATTGCAGGAGTTGGACATAGCTCATAGGACTGGCACTATACTAAAGGTGAAGAAAGTGCTCAGCAAGAGGAACTTAATGATGAACCTTGAGGACAACTTCCAAACCATTGAGCTAGCTATAGGCAGGTTCATGGTTAAGTTTGATGATTTAAGGCAGAAAGGTCTACTAAATCCCTTGGTGATAAATGAAATATTACTACCACATGAAGATTATAACATAAAAATGAGAGAGGTGGCAAGAGATCAAACCAATAATTCTTCTATGAAAGGGATTCCTACAAGAAAGGTTCTGTACTAGACATTTGAGAACTTATTTTACCTCCAGCATGAGGTAAAACACCTTTTTGTGAACAAGCCCACCTTTGCAATGTACACAAAAGCAGATGAAGTCTACAGGAGAATGGTAAATATTAAATTACCAGATGAAGATACTTGGGAGAAATTAAATGACTTACTATAAAAATGCAAAGTAAAAGTGAAAATAGAGCAGTAAAAGAAAATCAACAGGTCAGCCTAGTCAAAGAGTATCAGATGAAAGAGGATTAGTTAAAAGGAAAAGTAAAAGAACAATCAGTGTGGAAGGCAAACAACAGATGAGAAAAGGCTGCAAAATATCTGATAGCGCAGCCTAATAAAAAGGGACACATTGCAGCAGTTGAATATCTGTCTCTATCTTCTTGGATGAAGATATTTTTTTTCCCTAGAATAATTCGCCAGACAATTTGGGATATTTTGTAAACTATTTTTGTATAAATACTACATAATTCAAAGTATAGTGTGTGGATTGCTAGACATTTCTATAGTTGTATTGATCTTTAACCTGAGGGTTCATTGTACCAGTTTTTCAAGTTAGCAGATTGGAATGAGTAATAAGGAAATTGCATTACTGGATTCATGTGTTGGGCCACTTCGATAAAGTATTTTCTTTTGTCAAATTGTTAGTTTCTTAAGTGTTTCACAAACTTGCATGTTATCTAAATTGTATGAAATAACTTGAAATTTATTATAGAATTTGTTTAAGTACACTATGTCTTGAACAAGTAATCATTTTGATGTTTTCTTTTGATATCCAGATTATGGAATCCTTCATTGCTCCCTAGTTTTGATTGACCCCTACCATTTCCTTCATTATCTAGTTCGAGGAACCCTTAATTGCTTCTTGACCCCCATTGAAAACCACTTCACCATACAGCCTTAAAATTTTAATTTACTTAGCTACCCTGCCCTGTAAACACTAGATTTAGAACCTGATCGATTCTTGTTGTCTTGACACTTGACCCCATAGTCCAATGGTAAAATAAATCCCTCTATCCATATAAGTTAATGATTCCACCACCAAATCTAAATCAAAACTGAAGTACAATCATAACTAGCCTAAAAGAAATTAACTAAAAAAAGCTAGATCATAAAGAGAGAGCCCTCTTTGAGCATTAGGAAAGCTAGATCCTAATCTCCAAAGTAGGTTTTGGTTATTTCTATTATTTCCTTCATAGAAACTCGAGAAATTTTGGAGTGATAACAGGTTCTCCTCAAGTTTTGATTTGTAAATGAATGAACAAGGTATCTTTGACCTAATAGATGATAATGCAACTAATGATGCTAGGTAACAATGCTTCCTAGTGATTCTTAGATAAGTATGAGTACTGTACTATAATATACCTTCGTTGTTATAAAATTGTTTTGATTTTACTAAGCTATATTGGATAAGATGGCGGGAAGCCACGGGGACAAAATATTGGAATAAATATGTAAACAAATATTTATTAATAAATAAATGGGATGTATGTACATGAGAATGACACACCTAGAAATGAGATGTTTGACATGCCTTCATGATAAGAATTCTAGATGAAATTATAGATAAGCATAATGGATGGGAGAGAAAGATACATTAAGTTGTTTTATGTTAAATGTGGAAAAGAATAAAAGCTCTATGGGAGGAAAAGGTGAGCTTTTATGGAAAAACCTAGGCAAGTGGATAAGACAAGGTCCACAAAGCGAGACACCATTAAAGGAAACCTTATCAATAAGGAAAGTTATTAAATACCTATTGAAGGTATCAATAGGGTTTGGTGATTCCTTGGAAAATTAATCTCAACTCGGGGGAACTGGTGGAGCGGTTCATGGTTGGGAGGATAATGTGTTCTGCTCAAGTATAATTCCCACATTGAATACAATGAGCATATCTGATTATATTTGAAATTTAAATATAGCAGTCATGCTTATTTCTATGTTACATTATTCACTAGCATACATGTTATATTTGATTACATTTTTCAGCTATAAACTTCTATTTATATTTGGATGCATTTTGTTTGTATGAATGAGGGAGATATACAGGTAATGGAATGTATTTAAGTTTTGAAGAAGCATTAAGGTATGAAACTATGAACATTTAACAATTCATAATATTTGTATCTAAGAGATATCAGATATTGAAAACTAGGATAAGTGGTATTAAATAGGGAAGGAATGATGGATTTCAAAACCTTTCTTATATTCTCTAAGAATATAGGATATCTCGATGCTAAGAATAAAGCATGATGCCTTTAAAGGCTCCACTTCAATACCTATCCCATGAGTTATATGAATGTATGATACCTAATTCCCTAATGATAACATGATGCCTCTAGGAGGCCACGATTGATGCACTTATAAACCAGTGTATACCAAAACTTTCCCTCTAAGTTGACACCATGCAGTCAGTGGAGGTTGAAAATATTGATGAGAAATAAAAATAAAATATCTGGAAACAACTAATTGATACGAATGATGTGCCTAAAATTCTCTGATAAAGTTTAAATGTCACTCCCGTCATAAGATTATGTTAGGAAGTTAGTAATTACAATAGATTCAAGAGTTAAGGGAGTTTGGTAGAAATAAATCTGACTTCAGAATCTGTGAAAATAAACACTGTGATTCGGAAAAATTATTGTTAGAAATTTATTATAGTTTAACAAAAAGAAATATTGAATTAGTTCTTAGGAATGATGCCTACTATTGAATGAAATGAACTTGCACTAGAATAGAGGTTTGGTGGTAGTTACCATAATCTAAAATTGTAGATGAGTAAGTTGTGTTATCCGAGAAAGGAAAGAACCCATTGTATTTACCAGAATCTAAAATCCTCAATGGGTAATTCCAACATGGTTGTAGAAAATCTTTTCCACATCACCAGTTGATAATCATTAGAAAATTTAATCCCCAAATTTAACATTCGAATAGTGCCTACTTGAAAGAGAATAATTCTAGAAAACACTGATTGCTTGGATTCATTCTACAAATCTGTATCTTTCTATGAATTAGAAGAGAGAGAATCTATGGTTGAAGAAAATCCACTGAGAGTTATGTTTGATTCAAGTTCAAGTCGTGTCTTAAACCAAGCTAAACTTGAGTATGAAGAAACTTAGCCATCTGCCCGTTGGGAATTACCTGCCATAACTCCCTCAGAAGTCTATAATGATATATCTATATTTCATTTAAAAGCGATTACTAGAATAAGCATAAAAGAGTCTATTAGTCAAATACAGGGGAACTCCAATAATATCCAAACCATCCCTTTGCTAAATTTGAAAGAGTTATAGGTAGATGCGAAAAGACTGAATACTAAATATCTGCATTTAGGATGCATAAGAATAGGAGTCAGGCCTTTAACACACCAAGGGATAAATACTTATCTGTTAGCTACCGTTCGTGACCTTACACATAATAAGTACACTGATTCGTTAATTGGTGGGATTGTTGCTCCACTTTCACATGGCCCAGTATATTTTGACTATTTTCCAAATTTCTCTATCTATACATTTGATGAAACCATTGACCAGATTCTACAGCTCTAGATTCAAACCACTGGTTTTGATATGCATCAAAAGAGAAATGATATTGCCATACAAACAAAAGGCTATTTTCGCCATACTAATACTTCATGGCCAACCATCCGCCATACTCCCAGTCGTGACTCCAAGTCAAGTGTTGTTGTCTTAACTAATGCTAAAAATCAAAAAATTGAGCATCAAACAAATCGTTGGGAAGATTTGACATTCCCTGAACACTGGGTAGTAAATAATCCTAAGCCTCTTATTCCAAAAATAATTACCTGAACTGATATTATAGAAAACCTATCTTTTGTAGTCATATCCTTTCCCAGAAGATCTACTATTGACCACCGAGGTATTGAACTAGCCTGTAAAAAGTCTAAATATTACAAAGATCCCTCTACTGTAGATACTGCATGTTCTAGTTCTTCCTCTTGTAAACATATTTCCCTTTTTGAATTTGCGCAGATTGTAAATTTTACTTCTTGAGAAGCCAAATGTCCAGGGTGCCAAGATACAGTAAATTTATTGACGCTTGCCAAAACTGCTATCCATGCAAACCATAATCCTAGTTCTGGCATAACTCGTCCATCAACCTCTGTCAATCCATGCCCCAATCCTAAATGCTCAGAGATTCCTTTCCCTCATGAGTAGGAGTCTGATCATGTCGTTATGATGCATGAGATAATCACTTTAGAGGGGGAAGATCCATGCGTGACTGAGATGATGAGTCTTATGAGACTAGTCAAGACCTAGATATGGTCTAGGTCTTCTTGAGCAAGCAAATGGCCTTATACCAGCATGTAGATTTGGTCCAGTGCCTGACGACTATAAAAAGCCTGCTGTGATGGAAATGCAAAAATTCTTTTCTCTTATGCATGGATTCCTGAAGTCTGAAATTAGTGCAAAATGGATGAAAACAATTCTTAATTGGGATTTGTTCACCAATCCCCAGGTAGAAGAATTTGACAGAAATTATACTCCTCAAGAGAAAAAGGAATTAGCTGAAGATTGGAAACACTTTATGGAAGTAAATAATACATGGATATCTTTTTATTCTTGGAAAGATAATGTTTCTCCAGTAAGAGTTTTAGCTGGTTCATCATCAACCACTTCAACAAATAAAGATGCTTGGACTACATTAGATGGAAGTAAAGTGGAAACTCCATCAACATTTCCTCCATTCAAAGGAATTGTTATAGGAGAAAACTAGAATGCAGCTAAAGCCATTCCACTTGTGTAGAAAAATGACAATGCCTTAGGCATTGATGGTAGAATACAAAAGTCTAGTGAGCAGTTAAATTGGACAAACACTACAATCAAAGGCCTAGAAATCAATACAACCAAGGTAGTAGATGTCAAATAACAAATTGATACTGTTTAGGTATCAATAAATGATGTAAATAGACGTTTGAATAATGTACAGTATGATTCTTCTGTTATTCATTCATATGCTAAAGAATATTTATAAAAAATAGAAGGAGTAGAAGACAAACTAGTTGATCATTTGAATACATCTAAAAGTCTTATTTCTAGTCTAACAAGTAAAATGGAGAAAATGAATCTGTCAAAAATAGAAAGACTAGTTCATAATACCTTTGTAGTCAAAAGAAATATAAAGGTTCAAGATCCTATTAAGCCTGTTAATAGGTTCCCAGGATTGTTCCCAAAAGAGGTAGAGACACCTTTAGAATTTGAGGCTACTGAGAAAGTAACTATCGCATCCTTATTTAAGGATGATGGAGAAGAAAAGAAAGAAGAGAAAGATCCTGATACTTAGATCTTTCCAATCTATGAACCTCTTGAGCATAGGTTCAATAAGTATGCAGCACCTAATATTGAAGGCAAAGGTGGATGAAATCATTGCTTTCGGGTAACGATAAAGCGATATCTGCACACAGATTCCAGTCTAGAAAATAAAATATTATAGAAGGAGATTCCGACAAAACAAAGTGGATGCTTTTAATCTATTAAAGACCATGAGAAAAGACCTGAAAGTGTAATGCATGAACTATTTACACAGTGGAGGCTTTAGTACAGTAAAGCCCATGGGAAATCTGATCACAATTAAGTCCTTGTGACTGGACATCATAAGTACACTATGGATTCTTTTACGGAAAGCCCATTTGAACCGTCAAAACATAGTAATTTCAGGGAATCTATTTCTTTTATACAATAATTCATCCCAGGCTTTTGTGTATATCCTGCGGATGATCATAGGTTTACCCAGAACAATCTGATGTTTAACTTCAGTTAAAACTAACCACTCTAAATGTTCTCTCATGTATTCTTCGAGTGAATAGTTTATATTATCAGATAGTGACCATTCTCCTTTTGTCATTTCTTTGACAATTTTGTAAATAGGGTGAAAGAATTCTTCGAGGTTTTGTTCCATACATAGATCACAATGAGTTCTGCAATATTGCTCATGACATATTGGATCCATTGTAGTTCTGCTAACACCATAGCCACTCCACCAGTCCCTGAGCCATTTGCACTATTGGTTTCTCTGTTAATGACCAACTGTGTTGAATTTTAGCTTTGTGAAATGAGTTCCTACTTTGTCATCGACATTAAGAAAATCCCACCAAAGCCATTTATAACATGCAAAATCATACACAATGTCTGGAAAAATAATTTTAGGGTCATTTCTTGGCCAACAAGCAGCTCGATGAGTTGGCCAATGTTCTTTCTCATTCCAGAGATATTTTGTTCTGTATATGCAGAAGTATCTCTCATGTATGCCGGTACTGGGTCCTCCATGGTACCATATGCTAGCAATATCACGGAAATTTTGTTCCAGAGCTATTTGTGCAATTCCGACATCTCTTCATGCTTTTTCATATATCATGTCATGAATCCACTTGCTTTCTTTCAGATATACCCTCCTTTCTGGTACAAGATGTTAAATGTCAGTGTGAGGTTGGAGATTGGCATCTAGTAATTTCGTATTTCTGAGCTGCCAAGTGGGTTTCCAATTCCTTTTATACTCTTCCTAGTCTTAATTATCTAGGATGGTTCGTAGGACCTCTTGCTTTTGGCTTTGGTCCCATTATGTGACTATCATCATAACATGATCTTGTGAACGAATATATTCCCTGCTGAGAAAATAAGGAAGACTATTTTCTTCACCTTTAATATGCTCAACTTGGAAATAAAAGTTGGCAAAAAGTGCTTACCATCTGGCAAACTTTTCTTCTCCTGCTTTCTTGATGTCTTTTGTCAGGACGTTCTGCAAAGCTGATGCATCAGTCCTAAGCAAGAATGGTTTATTGACGAGATATACCTCAAACTTGCTACTACAATTCTAGGCTGCTTTGACCTCTTTTTCAATTTTTGAGTAATTTTTCTCAGCTAGATTCCATACATCGAATGCAAAATGAACAATTTGTTCAGTGTCTCCAACTTTCTGCTTTAAAATACCTCCCCATCCTGTATTGTCTGCATCCGTTTCTACAATTTTAAATGCAAGATCATCAGCAACATATAAGATAGGCAGAGTTTTTACGTTGGCCTTAATATTTTGCACTGCCTTAGTATGGACTTTTGTCCATTCTGGGGGATTTTTCTTCAACCTCTTGTTGAGTATTCTTCTATCACTTGCACAGTCGTAGTAAAAGTTGCTGACATGATTGAGACATCCCAAAAATCTTTGCAGCTGATTTTTATCTATTATGATATCAGGGAATTTATCTACAAACTCCAATGCATGCTTCTGCAAAGAGATCTGTCCATTGGAGATAATATGTCCTAAAAATTTGACAGTGGTCTAGAAAACCTATATCTTTTTCTTGCTGAGTAGAAGACCATTGTGTTCGACCAGCTTTTTGAAAATATT
This sequence comes from Pinus taeda, assembly GCA_000404065.3. Classification (NCBI taxonomy): domain Eukaryota; kingdom Viridiplantae; phylum Streptophyta; class Pinopsida; order Pinales; family Pinaceae; genus Pinus; species Pinus taeda. Next base: position 7,166 of record APFE031246783.1, on the reverse strand, counting down.
TACATGCTTGAAGTGGTCCTGAATGCTTTTATAAAATATCAATACATCATCTATGTACACAATAAGCCAGTCAAAATATGGCTTAAAAATTTTATCCATTACCTTTTGAATCTTGGATGGTGCATTCTTCAATCCAAAAGGCATTTTGTTCCACTCGTAGTGGCCGGTTGGTATGCTGAAAGTAGTTTTAAACTTATCTTTCTTTGTTATGGCGACTTGCTAGAATCCTGCCTCCAAGTCAACTTTGGAGAAAATCTTGGCTCCTTATATCCTTCTAATTAGATCACCTTTGTGTGGTATAGGATAGGTGTCATTTGCCAGAACTGAATTCAGAGGTTTGAAATTTATAAATAGTCTCAGAATTCCCCTAATCTGTTCGGCCCTCTTATTGACATAGAATCCATAATAGTTCCATGGATTGTCTGATTCTTTGATACGCTTTCCTTCAAGGAGCTGCTTGATCTCCCTTTCATAGAGATCTCTATATTTTTTACTCATTGGGATAGCTTGGCTCTTACAAGGCTTAACAGTATAGCCTTGTTTGTAAGGGAGCTCAATTGTATGTTGCTTCCTATGCCAAAATGCATTAGGCTCTTCAGAGCAACATTCTTCTTCAATTTTCTTTTTTAGCTCTTCGATCTTGCTTCTCACCTAGGGAAATTTGAACTATTCTTCTATTATGAGAGTAGATTTCAGATCTTTTAGATCTGACAGTCTGGCTTCAACTCTGTCCAAATTTTTCACAGTTTGGACCATTGTGAAGACTCTTGGATTGGAAATGTATGGTAATTCAATCTTATTTCTTGTTCCTTTAGATGTGGGTACTGATATGAAATAACCAACTTTTCCACCTTTTACCCTTGCTGAGCCATGAGGTTCTATAGCTGCCAAAAATACATTTCCAAGGATGCAATCTACTGGGATATTTGCAACTGCAAACTTTAGATTAATGTGGTTTTGTTCAAAGCATGGAGATGCTTTGGGTACTTCATATTTAAGCATTTTATTGCCTAAACCCACAACTTTCTTTTCTGCAGCAACCCAGTATTTGGCTGAAATGGTCTTTATATTGAGAATATTAATATCCGCTCCTGAATCAAGAAGAGAAATCATTTCAAACATCTCTCCTATTATACAGATATTAACTCTGACATGATTCTACTGGTATGAGATGGTCAGAAGCCTCATCTCTTTAAATCAAAATTTGGGTCTTTAATCCCTTCAGCAACTTCAATTTTTTGATTATTGCTATATTGCGCAGTATCCACTGGTTGATCTTCTTCTTCTTCATCAACCCCTTGTTTTCCTTTTTTCAGTTATGCTATCTGGGATTTCATAGAAGAAATTTTTGTCTTTCTGTTGTGAATCTCACGACTCACTTCTCCTAAGGTGAGTGATCTCACCGTATCACGTTTCTCCTGGTGCCTTTGGAAAGATTTAGTATTTATTTCAAATGATGCATCAATAAACAAATATTTCTTACCTGAGTTTTTTGAAGCACTAGATTTGAGTTGGTTCATGAATGCTTTAGTTAGGGAATTCTTCAATTCACCATATTCCATGGCTCGGATATGGGATAAGATCTTTATTTCATCTTCTTTAGTTTCTGCCATCAAAACCTTTTCTTTTTGTGGCTTGGAGGTCTCTTCTGCTTCATTGGATTCATTATATTCAGAATCAGAATCATAGTGAATATGGTAGGCACAATTATCAGATTCAGAACAAGAACATTCTAGAGTATCAGAATCTGAATATTGTTGTATATGAGCTTGTAGTTCTTTTGCAGAGGAAGAATTGAAAGAATCATAAGATGACTCTTTAATCTTGTGTTGCTAAGCTAATTCTCTGATTACCATATTGGGGCTGCGTTTTGTCTTGTGAGAATGGAAACGACACTTCATGCACTGCATTGGTCCCCTACCTTATTGCTTGACTTGTTTTCCTTTCTGAACAAAGGCTTGAGTTTTCTTGCCTCTGTGTTTTTTTTAATCCCCTCCTTATGGACATCTAGAGGAAGTATGTCCATTCTGACCACATAGCCAGCATGTTAGGCTATTCCATTTTTCCTATTTTGATGTATGTAAATGAATATCAAAAGGATTATAATAATGTGTTCTCGGAACATATTTGTAGTAACTCTTCGTTGCTCTGGAGGATTGGCCTCAAGACTGCTTGGGATGTTTTCTTCTGTCCTTTGGATATTTTCTACGATTTTTGTAGAAGGTTTCCTTGAATTCTCTTTTCAATCTTTTCTTCGTCTTTCTTCCTTTTACCAAAGGATCATCTATTATAAGTCCATATTTGCTGTAAATGGACTTTTTGTTTGAGATTCTCAGAAGCTTTTCTAAGGATTTATTAACCTTAGAACTAGTACAAAGACTTACCAGGGTCTTTGTAATATGAGCATATATTTCTCCCCATGTATAAGACTCAAAAGGCAATTGAAAGACCTATTGTAGTCTGATATAATCTACAAATCTGGATGGAAGGGCTGCAAGGTAAACTTGTTTCCATAACAAGTTCTTTGAATCTTTGGCTTCATAAATTCGCTGCATCCAATCTCAGTGGAAATCTTCAAATTGGGACATTTTATGACATTTTAAGTTCATAAGAATGACTTCATTCTTATTTGCAATTTCTGTCTCACTACCAAACTAGTGTTCAAGGATCATTGAAGTTAATGCTCCTATCATATTATTCCATCTGGATTGTGTATGACATCTCCATTTTCATCTTTCAGTACTTCTTCTTCCATTTTTGCAATAAGCTTTGGAGATGACTCTGTCTCCCACCACCTCAGGAGTGTTCTTGTAAAACACTGTATAATTGTTCTGCCGGCATCAATCTCACTCTTTCCCCAGAGACACATGAGTTTGTATTCAGTATACATCATGTCAATGAGTTGTCTGATTTGACCAATGCTCATGCTGTCAATGTTCCACTCTCTGTGAGATTTTGGGAAAAAGGTATGAGCTTTAGGGAGCTTACCTTTGCCTTCAATATCAGGTGATGGATACTTACTAAACATATGCTCAAGAGGTTCATGGATGGGAAAGATCTAAGTATCAGGATCTTCCAATTCTTTATTTTCTTCTCCATCATCCTTAAATAAGGATGCAATAGTTACTTTCTCAGTAGCCTTAGATTCTGAAGATGTGGCTACCACTTTTGGGATCAATGCTGGGAACCTATTAACAGGCTTAACAGGATCCTGAACCTTTATATTTCTTTTGACTAGAAAGGAATTAGGAACTAGTCTTTCTATTTTTGACAGATTCATTTTCTCCATTTTACTTGTTAGACCAGAAATAAGACTTTTAGTTGTATCCAAATGATCAACTAGTTTGTCTTATACTCTTTCTATTTTTGATAAAGATTCTTTAGCATATGAATGAATAACAGAAGAATCATATTGTACATTATTCAAACATCTATTTACATCATTTATTGATACTTAACAATATCTTGGCCTTTGATTGCAGTGTTTGTCCAATTTAACTGCTCACTAGCCTTTTGTATTCTACCATCAATGCCTAAGGCATTGCCATCTTTCTACACAAGTGGAATGGCTTTAGCTGCATTATGGTTTCCTCCTATAACAATTCCTTTGAATGGAGGAAATGTTGATGGAGCTTCCACTTTACTTCCATCTAATGCAATCCAAGCATGTTTATTTGCTGAAGTAGGTGATGATGAACCAGTTAAAACTCTTACTAGAGAAACATTATCTTTCAAAGAATAAAAAGATATCCATGTATTATTTACTTGCATAAAGTGTTTCCAATCTTCAACTAATTCTTTTTTCTCTTGAGGAGTATAATTTCTGTCAAATTCTTCTGCCTGGGGATTGGTGAACAAATCCTAATTAAGCATTGCTTTCATCCATTTTACACTAACTTCAAACTTCAGGCATCCATCGATAAGAGAAAAGAAATTGTGCATTTCCATCCCAACAGGCTTTTTATAGTCGTCAAGGACTAGATCAAATATACATGCTGGTATAAGGCCATTTGCTTGCTCAAGAAGACCTAGACCATACCTAGGCTTGGCTGGTCTCATAAGACTCATCATCTCAGTCAGGCGTGGATCTTCCCCCTCTAAAGTGATTATCTCATGCATCATAAGGGCATGATCAGACTTCTGCTCATGAGGGAAAGGAATGTCTGAGCATTTAGGATTGGGGCACGGATTGACAGAGGTTGATGGAGGAGCTATGACAGATCTAGGATTATGGTTTGCATGGATAGCAGTTTCAGCAAGCGTCAATAAATTTACAGTATCTTGGCACTCTGGACATTTGACTTCTAAATAAGCAAAATTTACAATCTGTGCAAATTCAAAAAGGGGAATATGTTTACAAGAGGAAGAACTAGAACATGCAGTACCTATAGTAGAGGGATCTCTGTAATATTTAGACTTTTTACAGGATAGTTCAATACCTCAGCGGTCAATAGTAGATCTTCTGGCAAACGAAATCACTGCAAAAGATAGGTTTTCTATAATATCAGCTGAGGTAATTATTTTTGGAATAAGAGGCTTAGGATTATTTACTACCCAGTGTTCAGGGAATGTCAAGTATTCCCAACAAATTGTTTGATGCTCTATTTTCTGATATTTAGGATCGTTAAGACAAGAACACTTAACTTAGAGTCACGACTGGGAGTATTGCAGATGGCTGACCATAAAGTATTAGTATGGCGAAAACAACCTTTTGTTTGTATGGCAATATTATTTCTCTTTTGATGCATATCAAAACCAGTGGTTTGAATCTGGAGCTGTAGGATCTAGTCAATGGTTTCATCAAATGTATAGATAGAGAAATTTGGAAAATAGTCAAAATAGACTGGGCCATGTGAAAGTGGAGCAACAATCCCGCCAATTAACGAATCAGTATACTTATTATGTGTAAGGTCACGAACATTAGCTAACAAATAAGTATTTAACCCTTGGTGTGTTTAAGGGCTAACTCCTATTCTTATGCATCCTAAATGCAAATATTTAATATTCAGTCTTTTGGCCTCTACCTGTAACTCTTTCAGATTTAGCAAAGGGATGGTCTGGATATTATCAGAGTTCTCCTGTATTTGACTAATAGACTCTTTTATGCTTATCCTAGTAAATGATTTTAAATGAAATACAGATATATAATTATAGACTTTTGAGGGAGCTATGGCAGGTAATTCCCAATAGGTAGATCGCTGAGGTTCTTCATACTCAAGTTCAGCTTGGTTTAAGACACAACTTGAACTTGAAGCAAACATATCTCTGAGCGGATTTTCTTCAGCTGTAGATTCTCTCTCTTATAATTCACGGAAAGATACAGATTTCCGGAATGAATCCATTCTATATGAGTTTTAGATTTAGAATACCAACCTTCTGAACCAGACGAACATCTGGCTCTGATACCAATTTTCAGCAGGGGCTTCTGTCACAAGCTTGATACTTGCTCAGCAGCACCAGATTGAAGAGTCATCTTATGATTCTTTCAGTTCTTCAACTGCAGAAGAACTACAAGCTCACATACAATAATATTTAGATTCTAATACTCCAGAATCTTCTTGTTCTAAATATGATAATTGTGCCTGCCATATTCACTATGATTCTGATTTAGAATTCTATAGTGAATCTGGTGAAGCAAAAAAGATCTCTAAGCCACAAAAAGAAAAGGTTTTGATGGCAGCAACTGAAGAATATGAAATAAATATCTTATCTCATATCCGAGCCATGGAAGATGGTGAATTGAAGAATCGCTTGACTGAAGCATTCATGGACTAGCTCAAATCCAGTGCTTCAAAAAACTCAGGTAATTAATATTTATTTATTGATGCCTAATTTGAAAGAAATACTAAAATTTTTCGAAGGCACCAAGAGAAGCCTCATAGGGTGAGATCACTCACCTTAGGAGAAGTGAGTCATGAGATTCACAACATCAAGACAAAAATTTCTGCTATGAAATCCCACATAGCAGAACTGAAAAAAGGAAAACAAGTGGTCGCTGAAGAAGAAGAAGATCAGCGATGAGATACTACTCAATATAGCAGTAATAAACAAATTGAAGTTGCTAAAGAGATTAAAGACCCAAATTTTGGATTTAAAGAGATGAGGCTTCTGACCATCTCATACGAGCAACATCATGTCAGAGTTAATATCTATATAAGAGGAGAAATGATTGAAATGATTGCTCTTCTTGATTTAGGAGCAGATATTAATATTCTCAATATAAAGACCATTCCAGCCAAATACTGTGTTGCTGCAGAAAGGAAAGTTGTGGGTTTAGGCAATAAAATGCTTAAATATGAAGTACCGAAAGCATCTCTGTGCTTTGAACAAAACTCCATTAATCTAAAGTTTGCAATTGTAGACATCCCAGTAGATTGCATCCTTGGAAATGTATTTTTGGCAGTTGTAGAACCTCATGGCTTAGCAAGGTTAAAAGGTGGAAAAGACGGTTATTTCATATCAGTACCCACATCTAAAGGAACAAGAAAGAAGATTGAATTACCATACATTTCCAATCCAAGAGTCTCCACAATGGTCCAAACTGTGCAAAATCTGGAGAGAGCCGAAGCTAGACAGCCAGATCTGAATAATTTGAAATCTACTCTCAGCATAGAAGAACAACTCAAATTTCCCCAGGTGAGAAGCAAGATCGAAGAGCTAAAAAAGAAAATTGAAGAAGAATGTTGCTTTGAAGAGCCTAATGAACTTTGGCATAGGAAGCAACATAAAATTGAGCTCCCTTACAAAGAAAGCTATATTGGTAAGCTTTGTAAGAGCCAAGTTATCCCAATGAGTAAATAATGTAGAGGTATTTGTGAAAAGGAGATCAAACAACTCCTTGACAAAAGGCTTATCAGAGAATCAGACAGTCCATGTAACTGTTATGTGTTGGCATTATGTTTCTGGTATGGTTATATGTTACAGATGTTGTACTTGATGGCAACACCCATGGCATGGCTCTCAATATGATGAGAAAAGTTTATTTCATGTGGAGAAAAGCTCACGGAATTTTATGTAGAGAAAAGTTTATTTCATGTGGGAAAACTTAACTTTGGTCCATGGTAGTTAGTCCTTGGAATTTGAACCTATGGAGAAAAGTTTATTTCATGTGGGAAAACTTACCTTTGGTCCATGGTAGTTAGTCCTTGGAATTTGAACCTATGGTT